>CM075879.1:22399123-22586623 GCA_038021265.1 Cyprinella venusta
TAAAAAACATAAGGGGTAACACTGTCATTTTTTTTTTTTTTGGCCGAAATTTTGACCCCCTCCGTTCTTCTTGAAACTCTGGATTCTGACAGAGGGCCACGAGACTTGGACCAGCGCGCAAAAATGGAGGCTCTAGACCCTTCCAGAGCCGAGATATCGAAGGTCAAAATTTGGACCTGGAAAAAAAACATAAGGGGTAACACTGTCATTTTTTTTTTTGGCCGAAAATTTGACTCCCTCCGATCTTCTTGAAACTCTGGATTCTGACAGAGGGCCACGAGACTTCGACCAGCGCGCAAAAATGGAGGCTCTAGACCCTTCCAGAGCCGAGATATCGAAGGTCAAAATTTGGACCTGGAAAAAAAACATAAGGGGTAACACTGTCATTTTTTTTTTTTGGCCGAAATTTTGACCCCCTCCCGATCTTCTTGAAACTCTGGATTCTGACAGAGGGCCACGAGACTTCGACCAGCGCGCAAAAATGGAGGCTCTAGACCCTTCCAGAGCCGAGATATCGAAGGTCAAAATTTGGACCTGAAAAAAAAACATAAGGGGTAACACTGTCATTTTTTTTTTTGGCCGAAAATTTGACCCCCTCCGATCTTCTTGAAACTCTGGATTCTGACAAAGGGCCACGAGACTTGGACCAGCGCGCAAAAATGGAGGCTCTAGACCCTTCCAGAGCCGAGATATCGAAGGTCAAAATTTGGACCTGAAAAAAAAACATAAGGGGTAACACTGTCATTTTTTTTTTTTGGCCGAAATTTTGACCCCCTCCGATCTTCTTGAAACTCTGGATTCTGACAGAGGGCCACGAGACTTGGACCAGCGCGCAAAAATGGAGGCTCTAGACCCTTCCAGAGCCGAGATATCGAAGGTCAAAATTTGGACCTGAAAAAAAACATAAGGGGTAACACTGTCATTTTTTTTTTTGGCCGAAATTTTGACCCCCTCCGATCTTCTTGAAACTCTGGATTCTGACAGAGGGCCACGAGACTTGGACCAGCGCGCAAAAATGGAGGCTCTAGACCCTTCCAGAGCCGAGATATCAAAGGTCAAAATTTGGACCTGAAAAAAAAAACATAAGGGGTAACACTGTCATTTTTTTTTTTGGCCGAAATTTTGACCCCCTCCGATCTTCTTGAAACTCTGGATTCTGACAGAGGGCCAGCGAGACTTGGACCAGCGCGCAAAAATGGAGGCTCTAGACCCTTCCAGAGCCGAGATATCGAAGGTCAAAATTTGGACCTGAAAAAAAACATAAGGGGTAACACTGTCATTTTTTTTTTTGGCCGAAATTTTGACCCCCTCCGATCTTCTTGAAACTCTGGATTCTGACAGAGGGCCACGAGACTTGGACCAGCGCGCAAAAATGGAGGCTCTAGACCCTTCCAGAGCCGAGATATCGAAGGTCAAAATTTGGACCTGAAAAAAAACATAAGGGGGTAACACTGTCATTTTTTTTTTTTTGGCCGAAATTTTGACCCCCTCCGATCTTCTTGAAACTCTGGATTCTGACAGAGGGCCACGAGACTTGGACCAGCGCGCAAAAATGGAGGCTCTAGACCCTTCCAGAGCCGAGATATCGAAGGTCAAAATTTGGACCTGGAAAAAAAACATAAGGGGTAACACTGTCATTTTTTTTTTTGGCCGAAATTTTGACCCCCTCCGATCTTCTTGAAACTCTGGATTCTGACAGAGGGCCACGAGACTTGGACCAGCGCGCAAAAATGGAGGCTCTAGACCCTTCCATAGCCGAGATATCGAAGGTCAAAATTTGGACCTGAAAAAAAAACATAAGGGGTAACACTGTCATTTTTTTTTTTGGCCGAAATTTTGACCCCCTCCGATCTTCTTGAAACTCTGGATTCTGACAGAGGGCCACGAGACTTGGACCAGCGTGCAAAAATGGAGGCTCTAGACCCTTCCAGAGCCGAGATATCGAAGGTCAAAATTTGGACCTGAAAAAAAAACATAAGGGGTAACACTGTCATTTTTTTTTTGGCCGAAATTTTGACCCCCTCCGATCTTCTTGAAACTCTGGATTCTGACAGAGGGCCACGAGACTTGGACCAGCGCGCAAAAATGGGGGCTCTAGACCCTTCCAGAGCCGAGATATCGAAGGTCAAAATTTGGACCTGAAAAAAAAACCATAAGGGGTAACACTGTCATTTTTTTTTTTTGGCCGAAATTTTGACCCCCTCCGTTCTTCTTGAAACTCTGGATTCTGACAGAGGGCCACGAGACTTCGACCAGCGCGCAAAAATGGAGGCTCTAGACCCTTCCAGAGCCGAGATATCGAAGGTCAAAATTTGGACCTGGAAAAAAAAACATAAGGGGTAACACTGTCATTTTTTTTTTTGGCCGAAATTTTGACTCCCCTCCGATCTTCTTGAAACTCTGGATTCTGACAGAGGGCCACGAGACTTGGACCAGCGCGCAAAAATGGAGGCTCTAGACCCTTCCAGAGCCGAGATATCGAAGGTCAAAATTTGGACCTGGAAAAAAAACATAAGGGGTAACACTGTCATTTTTTTTTTTGGGCGAAATTTTGACCCCCTCCGATCTTCTTGAAACTCTGGATTCTGACAGAGGGCCACGAGACTTGGACCAGCGCGCAAAAATGGAGGCTCTAGACCCTTCCAGAGCCGAGATATCGAAGGTCAAAATTTGGACCTGAAAAAAAAACATAAGGGGTAACACTGTCATTTTTTTTTTTGGCCGAAATTTTGACCCCCTCCGATCTTCTTGAAACTCTGGATTCTGACAGAGGGCCACGAGACTTGGACCAGCGCGCAAAAATGGAGGCTCTAGACCCTTCCAGAGCCGAGATATCGAAGGTCAAAATTTGGACCTGAAAAAAAAACATAAGGGGTAACACTGTCATTTTTTTTTTTTGGCCGAAATTTTGACCCCCTCCGATCTTCTTGAAACTCTGGATTCTGACAAAGGGCCACGAGACTTGGACCAGCGCGCAAAATGGAGGCTCTAGACCCTTCCAGAGCCGAGATATCGAAGGTCAAAATTTGGACCTGAAAAAAAAACATAAGGGGTAACACTGTCATTTTTTTTTTTGGCCGAAATTTTGACCCCCTCCGATCTTCTTGAAACTCTGGATTCTGACAGAGGGCCACGAGACTTGACCAGCGCGCAAAAATGGAGGCTCTAGACCCTTCCAGAGCCGAGATATCGAAGGTCAAAATTTGGACCTGAAAAAAAAACATAAGGGGTAACACTGTCATTTTTTTTTTTGGCCGAAATTTTGACCCCCTCCGATCTTCTTGAAACTCTGGATTCTGACAGAGGGCCACGAGACTTGGACCAGCGCGCAAAAATGGAGGCTCTAGACCCTTCCAGAGCCGAGATATCGAAGGTCAAAATTTGGACCTGGAAAAAAAACATAAGGGGTAACACTGTCATTTTTTTTTTTTGGCCGAAATTTTGACCCCCTCCGATCTTCTTGAAACTCTGGATTCTGACAGAGGGCCACGAGACTTGGACCAGCGCGCAAAAATGGAGGCTCTAGACCCTTCCATAGCCGAGATATCGAAGGTCAAAATTTGGACCTGAAAAAAAAACATAAGGGGTAACACTGTCATTTTTTTTTTTTGGCCGAAATTTTGACCCCCTCCGATCTTCTTGAAACTCTGGATTCTGACAGAGGGCCACGAGACTTGGACCAGCGCGCAAAAATGGAGGCTCTAGACCCTTCCAGAGCCGAGATATCGAAGGTCAAAATTTGGACCTGAAAAAAAAACATAAGGGGTAACACTGTCATTTTTTTTTTTGGCCGAAATTTTGACCCCCTCCGATCTTCTTGAAACTCTGGATTCTGACAGAGGGCCACGAGACTTGGACCAGCGCGCAAAAATGGAGGCTCTAGACCCTTCCAGAGCCGAGATATCGAAGGTCAAAATTTGGACCTGAAAAAAAAACATAAGGGGTAACACTGTCATTTTTTTTTTTTTGGCCGAAATTTTGACCCCCTCCGTTCTTCTTGAAACTCTGGATTCTGACAGAGGGCCACGAGACTTCGACCAGCGCGCAAAAATGGAGGCTCTAGACCCTTCCAGAGCCGAGATATCGAAGGTCAAAATTTGGACCTGGAAAAAAAACATAAGGGGTAACACTGTCATTTTTTTTTTTTGGCCGAAATTTTGACTCCCTCCGATCTTCTTGAAACTCTGGATTCTGACAGAGGGCCACGAGACTTGGACCAGCGCGCAAAAATGGAGGCTCTAGACCCTTCCAGAGCCGAGATATCGAAGGTCAAAATTTGGACCTGGAAAAAAAACATAAGGGGTAACACTGTCATTTTTTTTTTTTGGCCGAAATTTTGACCCCCTCCGATCTTCTTGAAACTCTGGATTCTGACAGAGGGCCACGAGACTTTGACCAGCGCGCAAAATGGAGGCTCTAGACCCTTCCAGAGCCGAGATATCGAAGGTCAAAATTTGGACCTGAAAAAAAAACATAAGGGGTAACACTGTCATTTTTTTTTTTGGCCGAAATTTGACCCCCTCCGATCTTCTTGAAACTCTGGATTCTGACAAAGGGCCACGAGACTTGGACCAGCGCGCAAAAATGGAGGCTCTAGACCCTTCCAGAGCCGAGATATCGAAGGTCAAAATTTGGACCTGAAAAAAAAACATAAGGGGTAACACTGTCATTTTTTTTTTTGGCCGAAATTTTGACCCCCTCCGATCTTCTTGAAACTCTGGATTCTGACAGAGGGCCACGAGACTTGGACCAGCGCGCAAAAATGGAGGCTCTAGACCCTTCCAGAGCCGAGATATCGAAGGTCAAAATTTGGACCTGAAAAAAAAACATAAGGGGTAACACTGTCATTTTTTTTTTTGGCCGAAATTTTGACCCCCTCCGATCTTCTTGAAACTCTGGATTCTGACAGAGGGCCACGAGACTTGGACCAGCGCGCAAAAATGGAGGCTCTAGACCCTTCCAGAGCCGAGATATCGAAGTTCAAAATTTGGACCTGAAAAAAAAACATAAGGGGTAACACTGTCATTTTTTTTTTTTGGCCGAAATTTTGACCCCCTCCGATCTTCTTGAAACTCTGGATTCTGACAGAGGGCCACGAGACTTGGACCAGCGCGCAAAAATGGAGGCTCTAGACCCTTCCAGAGCCGAGATATCGAAGGTCAAAATTTGGACCTGAAAAAAAAACATAAGGGGTAACACTGTCATTTTTTTTTTTTGGCAGAAATTTTGACCCCCTCCGATCTTCTTGAAACTCTGGATTCTGACAGAGGGCCACGAGACTTGGACGAGCGCGCAAAAATGGAGGCTCTAGACCCTTCCAGAGCCGAGATATCGAAGGTCAAAATTTGGACCTGAAAAAAACATAAGGGGTAACACTGTCATTTTTTTTTTTTGGCCGAAATTTTGACCCCCTCCGATCTTCTTGAAACTCTGGATTCTGACAGAGGGCCACGAGACTTGGACCAGCGCGCAAAAATGGAGGCTCTAGACCCTTCCAGAGCCGAGATATCGAAGGTCAAAATTTGGACCTGAAAAAAAACATAAGGGGTAACACTGTCATTTTTTTTTTTTGGCCGAAATTTTGACCCCCTCCGATCTTCTTGAAACTCTGGATTCTGACAAAGGGCCACGAGACTTGGACCAGCGCGCAAAAATGGAGGCTCTAGACCCTTCCAGAGCCGAGATATCGAAGGTCAAAATTTGGACCTGAAAAAAAACATAAGGGGTAACACTGTCATTTTTTTTTTTGGCCGAAATTTTGACCCCCTCCGATCTTCTTGAAACTCTGGATTCTGACAGAGGGCCATGAGACTTGGACGAGCGCGCAAAAATGGAGGCTCTAGACCCTTCCAGAGCCGAGATATCGAAGGTCAAAATTTGGACCTGAAAAAAAAACATAAGGGGTAACACTGTCATTTTTTTTTTTTGGCCGAAATTTTGACCCCCTCCGATCTTCTTGAAACTCTGGATTATGACAGAGGGCCACGAGACTTGGACCAGCGCGCAAAAATGGAGGCTCTAGACCCTTCCAGAGCCGAGATATCGAAGGTCAAAATTTGGACCTGAAAAAAAACATAAGGGGTAACACTGTCATTTTTTTTTTTTGGCCGAAATTTTGACCCCCTCCGATCTTCTTGAAACTCTGGATTCTGACAGAGGGCCACGAGACTTGGACCAGCGCGCAAAAATGGAGGCTCTAGACCCTTCCAGAGCAGAGATATCGAAGGTCAAAATTTGGACCTGAAAAAAAAACATAAGGGGTAACACTGTCATTTTTTTTTTGGCCGAAATTTTGACCCCCTCCGATCTTCTTGAAACTCTGGATTCTGACAGAGGGCCACGAGACTTGGACCAGCGCGCAAAAATGGAGGCTCTAGACCCTTCCAGAGCCGAGATATCGAAGGTCAAAATTTGGACCTGGAAAAAAAACATAAGGGGTAACACTGTCATTTTTTTTTTTGGCCGAAATTTTGACCCCCTCCGATCTTCTTGAAACTCTGGATTCTGACAGAGGGCCACGAGACTTGGACCAGCGCGCAAAAATGGAGGCTCTAGACCCTTCCATAGCCGAGATATCGAAGGTCAAAATTTGGACCTGAAAAAAAAACATAAGGGGTAACACTGTCATTTTTTTTTTTGGCCGAAATTTTGACCCCCTCCGATCTTCTTGAAACTCTGGATTCTGACAGAGGGCCACGAGACTTGGACCAGCGCGCAAAAATGGAGGCTCTAGACCCTTCCAGAGCCGAGATATCGAAGGTCAAAATTTGGACCTGAAAAAAAAACATAAGGGGTAACACTGTCATTTTTTTTTTGGCCGAAATTTTGACCCCCTCCGATCTTCTTGAAACTCTGGATTCTGACAGAGGGCCACGAGACTTCGACCAGCGCGCAAAAATTGAGGCTCTAGACCCTTCCAGAGCCGAGATATCGAAGGTCAAAATTTGGACCTGAAAAAAAAACATAAGGGGTAACACTGTCATTTTTTTTTTTTTTGGCCGAAATTTTGACCCCCTCCGTTCTTCTTGAAACTCTGGATTCTGACAGAGGGCCACGAGACTTGGACCAGCGCGCAAAAATGGAGGCTCTAGACCCTTCCAGAGCCGAGATATCGAAGGTCAAAATTTGGACCTGGAAAAAAAACATAAGGGGTAACACTGTCATTTTTTTTTTTTGGCCGAAAATTTGACTCCCTCCGATCTTCTTGAAACTCTGGATTCTGACAGAGGGCCACGAGACTTCGACCAGCGCGCAAAAATGGAGGCTCTAGACCCTTCCAGAGCCGAGATATCGAAGGTCAAAATTTGGACCTGGAAAAAAAACATAAGGGGTAACACTGTCATTTTTTTTTTTTGGCCGAAATTTTGACCCCCTCCGATCTTCTTGAAACTCTGGATTCTGACAGAGGGCCACGAGACTTCGACCAGCGCGCAAAAATGGAGGCTCTAGACCCTTCCAGAGCCGAGATATCGAAGGTCAAAATTTGGACCTGAAAAAAAAACATAAGGGGTAACACTGTCATTTTTTTTTTTGGCCGAAAATTTGACCCCCTCCGATCTTCTTGAAACTCTGGATTCTGACAAAGGGCCACGAGACTTGGACCAGCGCGCAAAAATGGAGGCTCTAGACCCTTCCAGAGCCGAGATATCGAAGGTCAAAATTTGGACCTGAAAAAAAAACATAAGGGGTAACACTGTCATTTTTTTTTTTTGGCCGAAATTTTGACCCCCTCCGATCTTCTTGAAACTCTGGATTCTGACAGAGGGCCACGAGACTTGGACCAGCGCGCAAAAATGGAGGCTCTAGACCCTTCCAGAGCCGAGATATCGAAGGTCAAAATTTGGACCTGAAAAAAAAACATAAGGGGTAACACTGTCATTTTTTTTTTTGGCCGAAATTTTGACCCCCTCCGATCTTCTTGAAACTCTGGATTCTGACAGAGGGCCACGAGACTTGGACCAGCGCGCAAAAATGGAGGCTCTAGACCCTTCCAGAGCCGAGATATCAAAGGTCAAAATTTGGACCTGAAAAAAAAAACATAAGGGGTAACACTGTCATTTTTTTTTTTGGCCGAAATTTTGACCCCCTCCGATCTTCTTGAAACTCTGGATTCTGACAGAGGGCCACGAGACTTGGACCAGCGCGCAAAAATGGAGGCTCTAGACCCTTCCAGAGCCGAGATATCGAAGGTCAAAATTTGGACCTGAAAAAAAAACATAAGGGGTAACACTGTCATTTTTTTTTTTTGGCCGAAATTTTGACCCCCTCCGATCTTCTTGAAACTCTGGATTATGACAGAGGGCCACGAGACTTGGACCAGCGCGCAAAAATGGAGGCTCTAGACCCTTCCAGAGCCGAGATATCGAAGGTCAAAATTTGGACCTGAAAAAAAAACATAAGGGGTAACACTGTCATTTTTTTTTTTTTGGCCGAAATTTTGACCCCCTCCGATCTTCTTGAAACTCTGGATTCTGACAGAGGGCCACGAGACTTGGACCAGCGCGCAAAAATGGAGGCTCTAGACCCTTCCAGAGCCGAGATATTGAAGGTCAAAATTTGGACCTGGAAAAAAAACATAAGGGGTAACACTGTCATTTTTTTTTTTGGCCGAAATTTTGACCCCCTCCGATCTTCTTGAAACTCTGGATTCTGACAGAGGGCCACGAGACTTGGACCAGCGCGCAAAAATGGAGGCTCTAGACCCTTCCATAGCCGAGATATCGAAGGTCAAAATTTGGACCTGAAAAAAAAACATAAGGGGTAACACTGTCATTTTTTTTTTTGGCCGAAATTTTGACCCCCTCCGATCTTCTTGAAACTCTGGATTCTGACAGAGGGCCACGAGACTTGGACCAGCGTGCAAAAATGGAGGCTCTAGACCCTTCCAGAGCCGAGATATCGAAGGTCAAAATTTGGACCTGAAAAAAAAACATAAGGGGTAACACTGTCATTTTTTTTTTTGGCCGAAATTTTGACCCCCTCCGATCTTCTTGAAACTCTGGATTCTGACAGAGGGCCACGAGACTTGGACCAGCGCGCAAAAATGGGGGCTCTAGACCCTTCCAGAGCCGAGATATCGAAGGTCAAAATTTGGACCTGAAAAAAAACCATAAGGGGTAACACTGTCATTTTTTTTTTTTTGGCCGAAATTTTGACCCCCTCCGTTCTTCTTGAAACTCTGGATTCTGACAGAGGGCCACGAGACTTCGACCAGCGCGCAAAAATGGAGGCTCTAGACCCTTCCAGAGCCGAGATATCGAAGGTCAAAATTTGGACCTGGAAAAAAAACATAAGGGGTAACACTGTCATTTTTTTTTTTGGCCGAAATTTTGACTCCCTCCGATCTTCTTGAAACTCTGGATTCTGACAGAGGGCCACGAGACTTGGACCAGCGCGCAAAAATGGAGGCTCTAGACCCTTCCAGAGCCGAGATATCGAAGGTCAAAATTTGGACCTGGAAAAAAAACATAAGGGGTAACACTGTCATTTTTTTTTTTGGGCGAAATTTTGACCCCCTCCGATCTTCTTGAAACTCTGGATTCTGACAGAGGGCCACGAGACTTGGACCAGCGCGCAAAAATGGAGGCTCTAGACCCTTCCAGAGCCGAGATATCGAAGGTCAAAATTTGGACCTGAAAAAAAACATAAGGGGTAACACTGTCATTTTTTTTTTTTGGCCGAAATTTTGACCCCCTCCGATCTTCTTGAAACTCTGGATTCTGACAGAGGGCCACGAGACTTGGACCAGCGCGCAAAAATGGAGGCTCTAGACCCTTCCAGAGCCGAGATATCGAAGGTCAAAATTTGGACCTGAAAAAAAAACATAAGGGGTAACACTGTCATTTTTTTTTTTGGCCGAAATTTTGACCCCCTCCGATCTTCTTGAAACTCTGGATTCTGACAAAGGGCCACGAGACTTGGACCAGCGCGCAAAAATGGAGGCTCTAGACCCTTCCAGAGCCGAGATATCGAAGGTCAAAATTTGGACCTGAAAAAAAAACATAAGGGGTAACACTGTCATTTTTTTTTTTTGGCCGAAATTTTGACCCCCTCCGATCTTCTTGAAACTCTGGATTCTGACAGAGGGCCACGAGACTTGGACCAGCGCGCAAAAATGGAGGCTCTAGACCCTTCCAGAGCCGAGATATCGAAGGTCAAAATTTGGACCTGAAAAAAAAACATAAGGGGTAACACTGTCATTTTTTTTTTTGGCCGAAATTTTGACCCCCTCCGATCTTCTTGAAACTCTGGATTCTGACAGAGGGCCACGAGACTTGGACCAGCGCGCAAAAATGGAGGCTCTAGACCCTTCCAGAGCCGAGATATCGAAGGTCAAAATTTGGACCTGGAAAAAAAACATAAGGGGTAACACTGTAATTTTTTTTTTTTGGCCGAAATTTTGACCCCCTCCGATCTTCTTGAAACTCTGGATTCTGACAGAGGGCCACGAGACTTGGACCAGCGCGCAAAAATGGAGGCTCTAGACCCTTCCATAGCCGAGATATCGAAGGTCAAAATTTGGACCTGAAAAAAAAACATAAGGGGTAACACTGTCATTTTTTTTTTTGGCCGAAATTTTGACCCCCTCCGATCTTCTTGAAACTCTGGATTCTGACAGAGGGCCACGAGACTTGGACCAGCGCGCAAAAATGGAGGCTCTAGACCCTTCCAGAGCCAAGATATCGAAGGTCAAAATTTGGACCTGAAAAAAAAACATAAGGGGTAACACTGTCATTTTTTTTTTTGGCCGAAATTTTGACCCCCTCCGATCTTCTTGAAACTCTGGATTCTGACAGAGGGCCACGAGACTTGGACCAGCGCGCAAAAATTGAGGCTCTAGACCCTTCCAGAGCCGAGATATCGAAGGTCAAAATTTGGACCTGAAAAAAAAACATAAGGGGTAACACTGTCATTTTTTTTTTTGGCCGAAATTTTGACCCCCTCCGTTCTTCTTGAAACTCTGGATTCTGACAGAGGGCCACGAGACTTCGACCAGCGCGCAAAAATGGAGGCTCTAGACCCTTCCAGAGCCGAGATATCGAAGGTCAAAATTTGGACCTGGAAAAAAAACATAAGGGGTAACACTGTCATTTTTTTTTTTTGGCCGAAATTTTGACTCCCTCCGATCTTCTTGAAACTCTGGATTCTGACAGAGGGCCACGAGACTTGGACCAGCGCGCAAAAATGGAGGCTCTAGACCCTTCCAGAGCCGAGATATCGAAGGTCAAAATTTGGACCTGGAAAAAAAACATAAGGGGTAACACTGTCATTTTTTTTTTTTGGCCGAAATTTTGACCCCCTCCGATCTTCTTGAAACTCTGGATTCTGACAGAGGGCCACGAGACTTTGACCAGCGCGCAAAAATGGAGGCTCTAGACCCTTCCAGAGCCGAGATATCGAAGGTCAAAATTTGGACCTGAAAAAAAAACATAAGGGGTAACACTGTCATTTTTTTTTTTGGCCGAAAATTTGACCCCCTCCGATCTTCTTGAAACTCTGGATTCTGACAAAGGGCCACGAGACTTGGACCAGCGCGCAAAAATGGAGGCTCTAGACCCTTCCAGAGCCGAGATATCGAAGGTCAAAATTTGGACCTGAAAAAAAAACATAAGGGGTAACACTGTCATTTTTTTTTTTGGCCGAAATTTTGACCCCCTCCGATCTTCTTGAAACTCTGGATTCTGACAGAGGGCCACGAGACTTGGACCAGCGCGCAAAAATGGAGGCTCTAGACCCTTCCAGAGCCGAGATATCGAAGGTCAAAATTTGGACCTGAAAAAAAAACATAAGGGGTAACACTGTCATTTTTTTTTTTGGCCGAAATTTTGACCCCCTCCGATCTTCTTGAAACTCTGGATTCTGACAGAGGGCCACGAGACTTGGACCAGCGCGCAAAAATGGAGGCTCTAGACCCTTCCAGAGCCGAGATATCGAAGTTCAAAATTTGGACCTGAAAAAAAAAAACATAAGGGGTAACACTGTCATTTTTTTTTTTTTGGCCGAAATTTTGACCCCCTCCGATCTTCTTGAAACTCTGGATTCTGACAGAGGGCCACGAGACTTGGACCAGCGCGCAAAAATGGAGGCTCTAGACCCTTCCAGAGCCGAGATATCGAAGGTCAAAATTTGGACCTGAAAAAAAAACATAAGGGGTAACACTGTCATTTTTTTTTTTTGGCAGAAATTTTGACCCCCTCCGATCTTCTTGAAACTCTGGATTCTGACAGAGGGCCACGAGACTTGGACGAGCGCGCAAAAATGGAGGCTCTAGACCCTTCCAGAGCCGAGATATCGAAGGTCAAAATTTGGACCTGAAAAAAAAACATAAGGGGTAACACTGTCAATTTTTTTTTTTTGGCCGAAATTTTGACCCCCTCCGATCTTCTTGAAACTCTGGATTATGACAGAGGGCCACAAGACTTGGACCAGCGCGCAAAAATGGAGGCTCTAGACCCTTCCAGAGCCGAGATATCGAAGGTCAAAATTTGGACCTGAAAAAAAAACATAAGGGGTAACACTGTCATTTTTTTTTTTGGCCGAAATTTTGACCCCCTCCGATCTTCTTGAAACTCTGGATTATGACAGAGGGCCACGAGACTTGGACCAGCGCGCAAAAATGGAGGCTCTAGACCCTTCCAGAGCCGAGATATCGAAGGTCAAAATTTGGACCTGAAAAAAAAACATAAGGGGTAACACTGTCATTTTTTTTTTGGCCGAAATTTTGACCCCCTCCGATCTTCTTGAAACTCTGGATTCTGACAGAGGGCCACGAGACTTGGACCAGCGCGCAAAAATGGAGGCTCTAGACCCTTCCAGAGCCGAGATATCGAAGGTCAAAATTTGGACCTGGAAAAAAAACATAAGGGGTAACACTGTCATTTTTTTTTTTTGGCCGAAATTTTGACCCCCTCCGATCTTCTTGAAACTCTGGATTCTGACAGAGGGCCACGAGACTTGGACCAGCGCGCAAAAATGGAGGCTCTAGACCCTTCCAGAGCCGAGATATCGAAGGTCAAAATTTGGACCTGAAAAAAAAACATAAGGGGTAACACTGTCATTTTTTTTTTTGGCCGAAATTTTGACCCCCTCCGATCTTCTTGAAACTCTGGATTCTGACAGAGGGCCACGAGACTTGGACCAGCGCGCAAAAATGGAGGCTCTAGACCCTTCCAGAGCCGAGATATCGAAGGTCAAAATTTGGACCTGAAAAAAAAACATAAGGGGTAACACTGTCATTTTTTTTTTTTGGCCGAAATTTTGACCCCCTCCGTTCTTCTTGAAACTCTGGATTCTGACAGAGGGCCACGAGACTTCGACCAGCGCGCAAAAATGGAGGCTCTAGACCCTTCCAGAGCCGAGATATCGAAGGTCAAAATTTGGACCTGGAAAAAAACACAAGGGGTAACACTGTCATTTTTTTTTTTTGGCCGAAATTTTGACTCCCTCCGATCTTCTTGAAACTCTGGATTCTGACAGAGGGCCACGAAACTTGGACCAGCGCGCAAAAATGGAGGCTCTAGACCCTTCCAGAGCCGAGATATCGAAGGTCAAAATTTGGACCTGAAAAAAAAACATAAGGGGTAACACTGTCATTTTTTTTTTTTGGCCGAAATTTTGACCCCCTCCGATCTTCTTGAAACTCTGGATTCTGACAGAGGGCCACGAGACTTGGACCAGCGCGCAAAAATGGAGGCTCTAGACCCTTCCAGAGCCGAGATATCGAAGGTCAAAATTTGGACCTGAAAAAAAACATAAGGGGTAACACTGTCATTTTTTTTTTTTTGGCCGAAATTTTGACCCCCTCCGATCTTCTTGAAACTCTGGATTCTGACAGAGGGCCACGAGACTTGGACCAGCGTGCAAAAATGGAGGCTCTAGACCCTTCCAGAGCCGAGATATCGAAGGTCAAAATTTGGACCTGAAAAAAAAAACATAAGGGGTAACACTGTCATTTTTTTTTTTGGCCGAAATTTTGACCCCCTCCGATCTTCTTGAAACTCTGGATTCTGACAGAGGGCCACGAGACTTGGACCAGCGCGCAAAAATGGAGGCTCTAGACCCTTCCAGAGCCGAGATATCGAAGGTCAAAATTTGGACCTGAAAAAAAAACATAAGGGGTAACACTGTCATTTTTTTTTTTTGGCCGAAATTTTGACCCCCTCCGTTCTTCTTGAAACTCTGGATTCTGACAGAGGGCCACGAGACTTCGACCAGCGCGCAAAAATGGAGGCTCTAGACCCTTCCAGAGCCGAGATATCGAAGGTCAAAATTTGGACCTGGAAAAAAAACATAAGGGGTAACACTGTCATTTTTTTTTTTTGGCCGAAATTTTGACCCCCTCCGATCTTCTTGAAACTCTGGATTCTGACAGAGGGCCACGAGACTTGGACCAGCGCGCAAAAATGGAGGCTCTAGACCCTTCCAGAGCCGAGATATCGAAGGTCAAAATTTGGACCTGGAAAAAAAAACATAAGGGGTAACACTGTCATTTTTTTTTTGGCCGAAATTTTGACCCCCTCCGATCTTCTTGAAACTCTGGATTCTGACAGAGGGCCACGAGACTTCGACCAGCGCGCAAAAATGGAGGCTCTAGACCCTTCCAGAGCCGAGATATCGAAGGTCAAAATTTGGACCCGAAAAAAAAACATAAGGGGTAACACTGTCATTTTTTTTTTTGGCCGAAATTTTGACCCCCTCCGATCTTCTTGAAACTCTGGATTCTGACAGAGGGCCACGAGACTTGGACCAGCGCGCAAAAATGGAGGCTCTAGACCCTTCCAGAGCCAAGATATCGAAGGTCAAAATTTGGACCTGAAAAAAAAACATAAGGGGTAACACTGTCATTTTTTTTTTTGGCCGAAATTTTGACCCCCTCCGATCTTCTTGAAACTCTGGATTCTGACAGAGGGCCACGAGACTTGGACCAGCGCGCAAAAATGGAGGCTCTAGACCCTTCCAGAGCCGAGATATCGAAGGTCAAAATTTGGACCTGAAAAAAAAACATAAGGGGTAACACTGTCATTTTTTTTTTTGGCCGAAATTTTGACCCCCTCCGATCTTCTTGAAACTCTGGATTCTGACAGAGGGCCACGAGACTTGGACCAGCGCGCAAAAATGGAGGCTCTAGACCCTTCCAGAGCCGAGATATCGAAGGTCAAAATTTGGACCTGAAAAAAAAAACATAAGGGGTAACACTGTCATTTTTTTTTTTGGCCGAAATTTTGACCCCCTCCGATCTTCTTGAAACTCTGGATTCTGACAGAGGGCCACGAGACTTGGACCAGCGCGCAAAAATGGAGGCTCTAGACCCTTCCAGAGCCGAGATATCGAAGGTCAAAATTTGGACCAGGAAAAAAAACATAAGGGGTAACACTGTCATTTTTTTTTTTTGGCCGAAATTTTGACCCCCTCCGATCTTCTTGAAACTCTGGATTCTGACAGAGGGCCACGAGACTTGGACCAGCGCGCAAAAATGGAGGCTCTAGACCCTTCCAGAGCCGAGATATCGAAGGTCAAAATTTGGACCTGAAAAAAAAACATAAGGGGTAACACTGTCATTTTTTTTTTTGGCCGAAATTTTGACCCCCTCCGATCTTCTTGAAACTCTGGATTCTGACAGAGGGCCACGAGACTTGGACGAGCGCGCAAAAATGGAGGCTCTAGACCCTTCCAGAGCCGAGATATCGAAGGTCAAAATTTGGACCTGAAAAAAAAACATAAGGGGTAACACTGTCATTTTTTTTTTGGCCGAAATTTTGACCCCCTCCGATCTTCTTGAAACTCTGGTTTCTGACAGAGGGCCACGAGACTTGGACCAGCGCCCAAAAATGGAGGCTCTAGACCCTTCCAGAGCCGAGATATCGAAGGTCAAAATTTGGACCTGAAAAAAAACATAAGGGGTAACACTGTCATTTTTTTTTTTGGCCGAAATTTTGACCCCCTCCGTTCTTCTTGAAACTCTGGATTCTGACAGAGGGCCACGAGACTTCGACCAGCGCGCAAAAATGGAGGCTCTAGACCCTTCCAGAGCCGAGATATCGAAGGTCAAAATTTGGACCTGGAAAAAAAACACAAGGGGTAACACTGTCATTTTTTTTTTTGCCGAAATTTTGACTCCCTCCGATCTTCTTGAAACTCTGGAGTCTGACAGAGGGCCACGAGACTTGGACCAGCGCGCAAAAATGGAGGCTCTAGACCCTTCCAGAGCCGAGATATCGAAGGTCAAAATTTGGACCTGAAAAAAAAACATAAGGGGTAACACTGTCATTTTTTTTTTTGGCCGAAATTTTGACCCCCTCCGATCTTCTTGAAACTCTGGATTCTGACAGAGGGCCATGAGACATGGACCAGCGCGCAAAAATGGAGGCTCTAGACCCTTCCAGAGCCGAGATATCGAAGGTCAAAATTTGGACCTGAAAAAAAAACATAAGGGGTAACACTGTCATTTTTTTTTTTGGCCGAAATTTTGACCCCCTCCGATCTTCTTGAAACTCTGGATTCTGACAGAGGGCCACGAGACTTGGACCAGCGCGCAAAAATGGAGGCTCTAGACCCTTCCAGAGCCGAGATATCGAAGGTCAAAATTTGGACCTGAAAAAAAAACATAAGGGGTAACACTGTCATTTTTTTTTTTTTGGCCGAAATTTTGACCCCCTCCGATCTTCTTGAAACTCTGGATTCTGACAGAGGGCCACGAGACTTGGACGAGCGCGCAAAAATGGAGGCTCTAGACCCTTCCAGAGCCGAGATATCAAAGGTCAAAATTTGGACCTGAAAAAAAAACATAAGGGGTAACACTGTCATTTTTTTTTTTGGCCGAAATTTTGACCCCCTCCGATCTTCTTGAAACTCTGGATTATGACAGAGGGCCACGAGACTTGGACCAGCACGCAAAAATGGAGGCTCTAGA
Organism: Cyprinella venusta; assembly: GCA_038021265.1. Lineage (NCBI taxonomy): Eukaryota > Metazoa > Chordata > Actinopteri > Cypriniformes > Leuciscidae > Cyprinella > Cyprinella venusta. Next base: position 22,416,033 of record CM075879.1, read on the forward strand.
CCCTTCCAGAGCCGAGATATCGAAGGTCAAAATTTGGACCTGAAAAAAAAACTTAAGGGGTAACACTGTCATTTTTTTTTTTTGGCCGAAATTTTGACCCCCTCCGATCTTCTTGAAACTCTGGATTCTGACAGAGGGCCACGAGACTTGGACCAGCGCGCAAAAATGGAGGCTCTAGACCCTTCCAGAGCCGAGATATCGAAGGTCAAAATTTGGACCTGAAAAAAAAACATAAGGGGTAACACTGTCATTTTTTTTTTTTGGCCGAAATTTTGACTCCCTCCGATCTTCTTGAAACTCTGGATTCTGACAGAGGGCCACGAGACTTGGACCAGCGCGCAAAAATGGAGGCTCTAGACCTTTCCAGAGCCGAGATATCGAAGGTCAAAATTTGGACCTGGAAAAAAAACATAAGGGGTAACACTGTCATTTTTTTTTTTTGGCCGAAATTTTGACCCCCTCCAATCTTCTTGAAACTCTGGATTCTGACAGAGGGCCACGAGACTTCGACCAGCGCGCAAAAATGGAGGCTCTAGACCCTTCCAGAGCCGAGATATCGAAGGTCAAAATTTGGACCTGAAAAAAAAAACATAAGGGGTAACACTGTCATTTTTTTTTTGGCCGAAATTTTGACCCCCTCCGATCTTCTTGAAACTCTGGATTCTGACAGAGGGCCACGAGACTTGGACCAGCACGCAAAAATGGAGGCTCTAGACCCTTCCAGAGCCGAGATATCGAAGGTCAAAATTTGGACCTGGAAAAAAAACATAAGGGGTAACACTGTCATTTTTTTTTTTGGCCGAAATTTTGACCCCTCCGATCTTCTTGAAACTCTGGATTCTGACAGAGGGCCACGAGACTTCGACCAGCGCGCAAAAATGGAGGCTCTAGACCCTTCCAGAGCCGAGATATCGAAGGTCAAAATTTGGACCTGAAAAAAAACATAAGGGGTAACACTGTCATTTTTTTTTTGGCCGAAATTTTGACCCCCTCCGATCTTCTTGAAACTCTGGATTCTGACAGAGGGCCACGAGACTTGGACCAGCGCGCAAAAATGGAGGCTCTAGACCCTTCCAGAGCCGAGATATCGAAGGTCAAAATTTGGACCTGAAAAAAAAAACATAAGGGGTAACACTGTCATTTTTTTTTTTTTGGCCGAAATTTTGACCCCCTCCGTTCTTCTTGAAACTCTGGATTCTGACAGAGGGCCACGAGACTTCGACCAGCGCGCAAAAATGGAGGCTCTAGACCCTTCCAGAGCCGAGATATCGAAGGTCAAAATTTGGACCTGGAAAAAAAACATAAGGGGTAACACTCATTTTTTTTTTTTTGGCCGAAATTTTGACTCCCCCCGATCTTCTTGAAACTCTGGATTCTGACAGAGGGCCACGAGACTTGGACCAGCGCGCAAAAATGGAGGCTCTAGACCCTTCCAGAGCCGAGATATCGAAGGTCAAAATTTGGACCTGGAAAAAAAACATAAGGGGTAACACTGTCATTTTTTTTTTTTTTTGGCCGAAATTTTGACCCCCTCCGATCTTCTTGAAACTCTGGATTCTGACAGAGGGCCACGAGACTTCGACCAGCGCGCAAAAATGGAGGCTCTAGACCCTTCCAGAGCCGAGATATCGAAGGTCAAAATTTGGACCAGAAAAAAAAACATAAGGGGTAACACTGTCATTTTTTTTTTTTGGCCGAAATTTTGACCCCCTCCGATCTTCTTGAAACTCTGGATTCTGACAGAGGGCCACGAGACTTCGACCAGCGCGCAAAAATGGAGGCTCTAGACCCCCGCAGAGCCAAGATATCGAAAGTCAAAATTTCGACCCAAAAAAAAAAAAACATAAGGGGTAACACTGTCGTTTTTTTTTTTTTTTCCAAAATTTTGACCCTCTCCGATCTTTTTGAAACTCTGGATTCTGACAGAGGGCCACGAGACTTCGACCAGCGCGCAAAAATGGAGGCTAGACCCTTCCAGAGCTGAGATATCGAAACTCAAAATTTCGACCAGAAAAAAAAAACGACAGTGTTTCCCCTTACGTTTATATTTGTTTTTTTTTTTGTTGTTGTTGTTTTTTTGGGTGAAAAATTAAGTATCCCCAATATTCTCAAAACTCTGGATTCTTATAGAGGGCAATGACACTTAGACCTGAGTGCAAAAATGGAGGCTTGAGATCCCACGTAGCGTTTATGCCATTAGCCAGTACGGTTGCATAATACATTTAGTCGATTTTCCATGATCATAGGGTCAAATATAAGCTTTTGTTATTATACTAAACATATCAACATGTGATCCGCATGCTTGTGTTTTTGTCCACGGGGGTGAGAGATTGTACCCATCTTTGCCTTGTGTGACACGTAAATAAGGACCATGATACTCCAGCATATGTCAAATAAACTCATATTAAGGAAGAGAAAAAAAATCTTTATCTACATTTTTGCAGTCCCCTTTTAAAGGAAGTCAGCAGTAAGACTGCTAATCCTTTTTCAAAATACTGAGTTGCCTTTGACCCCCAGGCTCTGATACAAGACATAATGAGTAGAAGTTTCTGTTCTTTTGTCAAGCTCTTCTTGAGATGAAAGGCTATGTGACACTTTAATACTGTTTTTTTTCTTCTTCTAATTACTATAGAAATGTATGGTTGTGCACCTGTTGAGCAACTATAGATGTTTCCGATACGTTTTGTGGTGTGCACAAAGAAAAGAATCAAAGAAACCTGATGCATACTGTCAGATCTGTGAATTAGTTGTTTGGTCAAGCATTATATACCAGAGAGCCATCCATAAGACATTATTGCTGATCAAATAGAATAAAGAATCATTACACTATCGCTTCACCCTTCAGTGACTGCAAGCTTTTTATTATTATGCATAATTTACACTGCACAGAGAAACTGCATAATTGCATAGAGAAAGAAGCAGAGTATTGACATTTTTATTTTATAAATGAATCCATCAACAATTTAATTTAGTTTATTCCATGCACTTACACAGGTGTTTGTAATATGCTACAGGGTTGAACTCTTGGCACTCAAACAATCAAAAAGGGATGCCACTGGCAAATTACAAGTGTATCAGTGAAACATGTAGTGTCTCTCCCTGTTCCATCCGAGAACAATTAAGATTGTTTGTCGTCTGATTTATGTTTGATATCTGAGGTGTGAAATTAAAGTCATAAGTTTTTTGAAAGTTCATCCTATATACCTGTTGTGCTACATGTATGCTTGTGCTGTAATAATTTAATTTAATAAAACGTTATTGCTCTATACATGACTTAAGTATTTTAATAGATTAGGGAGGAGTAATGACAGTTCTTAGACTTGTTCCATTTTTGTGAGAAATCAATTACACTAAATTTAGAGCACATCTCACCCAAAAGTACACTTTGTGATCTTAATGAAGTCATCAAGGTTTCCCACTCATCCTAAAAGTGATTAGATTGCACAACGGTCATCATGACATTTGAAGTTGATTTAGTTTCCAGACCATGAAATTTCTCGAGGACACTGCCAGTCTTCTGCGGCCTGGTCCCGGCAAAGCTCCAGCAAACTTGACATAGATGAGCTGGCAGCTATAAATCAAAGGCTTCTGTTGAATTCCAGGTGTGCACAGGTGCGCCCACAGTGGCCCGTAAAGCGCCGTGTTAGCTGGGGAAGACTCAGTTCACAGCCGTCACACTGCTAGACAGGCGTTGATGTTAAACGATGAATGGTTTGGCAGTGAAACAGCGCAGTTTATAGGAAAACATTGCGGGAATCTTAATTAGCCTTTCAATGATAGCCTTTTGGCATTAACAGTCGCTGGCAGACAGCATGATATTAAACTCAAAAACAGAAGTCAGAGTGTGGGTGCCCAGGTGAAAAAGTGTATTTGAGTGCACCAAAAAAACAAACAAAAAAAAAACACTTAAATACAAGAAAGTATATTTGTAGTTCATTCTTTCTTTTTGTGCTAAATAAAAGTGTAAAAATTATACACTATAAATACAGTAATTTAAAGTATACTCTTATTTAAGTAGTACTTAAGTGTAATTGCTAAAGTATATTAAATACCATTGATATTTTAAATGTATTTTTAGTGGATTTTTTTTTTGCATTTTAATATATTTCTAACAATTATATTAGAAGTACATTGGCAATAACTATATGCTTAATTATTCTTTTAAGAAATATGTTAAACACAAGGATATATATTTTTAATATATTTCTAATAAATGCACTATATTTACATTGGTAATAAATATGTGCTTAATTATACTTTTATGTAATATGCTAAACACAAGCATAATTTTAATATTTTTCTAAAAAGTATATACTATAGTACATTGGTAATAAATATATGCTTAATTACACTTTGAAGAAATACATTAAACACAAGCATATTTTTAATATATTTCTAACAAATGCACTATAAGTACATTGCTAATAAATATATGCTTAATTGTACTTTTATAAAATATGCTACACACAAGCATATCATTTAAATATTATTTCTAAAAAAGTATACTAAAAGTACATTGTAATAAATATATACTTAATTACACTTTTAAGAAATATGTTAAACACAAGCATATTTTTAATATATTTCGAACAAATGCACTATAAGTACATTAGTAATAAATATATGCTTAATTATACTTTTATGAAATATGCTACACACAATCATATCATTTTAATATATTTCTAAAAAGTATACTAAAAGTACATTGATAATAAATATATGCTTGATTACACTTTTAAGAAATATGTTAAACACAAGCATATTTTTAATATATTTCTAACAAATGCACTACAAGTACATTGGTAATAAATATATGCTTGATTGTACTTTTATGAAATATGCTACACACAAGCATATCATTTTAATATATTTCTAAAAAGTATACTAAAAGTACATTGGTAATAAATATATACTTAATTACACTTTTAAGAAATATGTTAAAAACAAGCATATTTTTAATATATTTCTAACAATTGCACTATAAGTACATTGGTAATAAATGTATGCTACACACAAGCATATCATTTTAATATATTTCTAAAAAGTACACTAAAAGTACATTGGTAATAAATATATGCTTAATTACACTTTTAAGAAATATGTTAAACACAGGCATAATTTTAATATATTTCTAACAAATGCACTATAAGTACATTCGCAATAAATAAATGCTTAATTATACTTTTAAGAAATATGCTAAACACAATCATACAATTTTTGTGAAGTTTTAGTGTATTTAAAGAAAACATGTTTCTCTTTGTGTAAGAACATAGCAAAATGGTTAAGCTTTTAGTATGTTAAGTACAAAATAAGTGCGTGAAAATAAAACACTTTAAGTACATTATGGAAGTGTACTAAGTGCACTTTAATAAAATATTTTAGTGTACTTTTTTGACAAAGGAATACACCTTAAGTATAATATAAATATATTTAGAACATATTATTCTTATATTTAAAAAAATGTATTAGTATAATTAAAATGCATTTAAAATGGGTTTTAGATATACTAGAAGTGGTAACAAAATACATTTTCTAAAGGTTGAAATAGTATATTAAAAATATATTTAAGTTCATCTTCAGTGTGTGTCAAAATAGCACAGTTGAGTACACTTAGTTGATCTTAAGAAGTACTAAAGTTTAGCTTTTAGTATATTAAGTACAAAATAAGTGCGTGAAAATAGAGCACTTTAAGTACATTATGGAAGTGTACTAAGTGCACTTAAATAAAATGTATTTTAGTGTACTTTTTTTCACCTATGTGAGGAGGTGCACAGGCAATGTTCTGCCATCATGCCGAACACCTGGCTGGCGGTTTTAACTTCTACTTTCTTGCAATGCACCCTTACAGGTGGCTAACGTGGTCAACTGCATTACATAGAAGAGATGCTGGACGGTAATATTTTGATCCCTGCGCATCTGAAATTAAGCAGCCATGATAACATAATGGGGGGACACACATTGGCATGATAACAAGGAAACGCAACTCTTAGACGAGAACTTTCACAGAGAGTTTCTGTTAACTAAATGGCTTCATTGTGAAGGGAAAGTGAAGGCGTAATGAACGGAGACTACTAGATGAGGAATTTGTCTCCCCTTAATTGTTCTTCTAACACTTCTCGTCTCCTCCATCTACAAGTGTTAAGCTCTCCAACGTCATGCCATTCAGAATGTGGAAAAGAATCAGGAGCCTGAGCCAAAAGAGAGTAACATCCAAAAGGTTTTTCAAAACCACACAATATTGTGATTCAGCTCATGGTGACTGGGTGTCGATGTTACTTTAACCGAGGCTGTTTGGCCAGCTGCCCTTTCACACTGCTGCCTATTGATGAGTTTTCATCCGATTCTCAAAGGAGCGTTTTGTGGTGATTATTCAAGGGGTGATGCTAAGATCTTTTCTAACTTTTGGATCGAAATTCCTCTTGACATCATCCTTCACAATGGCAAAGCCTCTCTTTTTTTTGCCACCCTTTTCACCTTTAGAGGGAACAAAATAAATAGCATCCAAAAGTTAGCTGGATTTTGCATAGTTAACATTTCGCTAATGGGCAGGCCTGCTTCTCAGGGAGACTGGACAGCATTTTTGGGGGCCACAATGGTGTTGTTGTGGTGACGGCACTGGGAAGTGAATGAAGCAGATGTCAGAGTAATCCATCACCCCTCTCCCCCACCCCTTCTCTCTCTCGATCTACCCATTGCCGAGACACCCTCCTCACTGCTACTCATCAATTAAAGCCCTACACCAGCCCTACCATTAACATGCAAGTACTTTCGTTAGCTTCCTCCCTGCCCTGCGGTCATCCACGTAGTAAAAACTGTCAAAACCAGTAGTCAACCATAACTTAACAGCAATGGACGTTTTGCCACTTGTTACCACTTTACTAATTTGAGGGACTGTCAAGCTAGTGATGACTCTGTTTTGGTAAGACGCAAGGCTGAAAAATGGTATGGGCAATGTGATGTTTATAAAAACCATTTATGTTCAAATTTGCCTTGGAAATATTGTGACCCTCTTGGGGGAAAAAAGTCAAATAACTGGTGCAAGCCAAGGAAACATTTATTAACACTGTTCAAAACATAATGCACAACAATTTATGATGACACAATCATGAAGTACAATCAATTTGGCAAAACGTCTGTTGAAATCACTGATTTTGCAAAACTAACTGCATCAATGCCATCCTGTTTTTAGACTCTTGACAAAGTGCCATGCTCAAATTCAGATGTTCTTTGGTAAAAAGAATTTTTTCTCAGTACCAGAGTTTTGTCCCAGGGTTATTTCACTAGTTTCCCTTACTGATCCCACATCCAGGACCTTTGTCATGAAAATGCAACTCGAATGTTTGAACACCAGTATGATCATCTTGTAATATGCAATTATTTCATCACTACGAATGCACTACACCACTATGAGTGACACTTCACTGAGATGTCACTTATATAAACTTATCAAGCTGGTACCATGACACAATCACATTGTTTCTAGCTTATCCCTCTAATTTCTGTCCATCTAAAGGACATTGGTTGTGGGTTTTTCCTTTACACAAAAAATAAATAAAATACTCATATAAAAATAATCTCTTACAAAATATATGTCAACACAGGGACAATCTGTCTGAACAACCACATTTGCTCACAACACACAAAATACTACTAGTATTAACTACCGTTGCAGAACCGAACAAAACTAGCAGCAAAAAAGTGTTATATTACCTATAATATATAACATTAATAGAATTGGTTATCTGATCTCAACATTCCACATCAGTAGTAGGTGGGGCATCTGTATTGAGACCGTTCCATTCCAAAGTGAATTAAGTACCGAATCTCTTTCTCTGCCAACAGAGCAAATATTAGTCAAAAGCGAGGGGAGCTTGTGGCCTCATTAGCATAAAGCTTTGTCAATTGAGGTCATAAAGTTTAAGTGTAAGTGGGTAGAATTTAGTTCCCATGTAAATACGCATATTTTGCTTGGGCTATTCCAGTTTGAAGCCATTTAGAGCACAATGTCAAAAAAAGAATGACACCACGCTTATTCGCTTTGGAAGGAATGAACCTTTAAACATGATGCACAATTCCAGTGTGTATTTGTACATATGAATATATGTGCAAGGGTTGACACTGAAGGAGTGGGGGAAATGGAAGCGCAAAGACTCACAATGATACATTAAAGACAGTATAGTCTCCCCTTTCAGAGACTAGTAATTACACCTTGAGTGCAGCGCACTTGTTTTTGCCTCGTGCATTGTTTCATAAGCTAAACCACATGACGTACAGTGTAAAAGTTGGTCAGTTTCCATGCAAAACACAATATGATAACAGGAGAAGAGCTAAATCTAAGCTAGTAAACAATGAGAAAAATCAGTAGTTTCCTTATTAAATAAATTAACATTAGCCATTTTCTCTAAATTAAAGTTAAATATCACCGTTGTGTCCATGTACAGTTTTGTATGTTGTAACGTCAATCCCTCAGGACAAAAAGCTCCTCAAAAATCCCTTCTGTACTATCAACGGAGCAGAACGCCCTCAATCACACCCCGCATCTTTCTCATGGTCCACAGATCAAGCCTTTGCCGGCTACTTCGCTCTGTTGCTCAGTACTGGAACAGAAAGGTGTCTACTGGTACCGACACCGAAGCCTTCAGCAGAGATGTGGAGCAAAGCTGCAAACATTGCATCCAATTACTCCGTCTAGACTCCACCAGACCCACGTTTTCCAGTGCAAATGGCTCTTTCCTCTCAATACCTGGAATCCACAGCAGTGGTCATCCTTGTTGCACACCCTCTACCACATAAATCACAGGCGTGTATCAATACCCCAGCAATAAATATTTCACTTGCACGTGTACACTTCTGTGCGTTCACTGCAGGTGTTGCACTTGACGTAGCAACACCAAAGAAACTTGCAGTTGCACTGCCACACACGCGAGTACTGGTGCGTGTTATATCCTCGGCCACAGCACATGAGGTCGCAGCCATTGGCTTGCTGTGCAGTCTTGTTGCAGATCCTGCCCTGGGTTCCCATGCTACCCGTCACAGGATCTGCCTCGCAATAGTTGGGCGACTTCTCAATGTACACCAAATCCGTGTCCATGGGCTTCCGGTACGAGTAAGGCTTTTTGACCTTCAGAAAGGTAGGTCTCTTGTTCCGACTGGCTCGGACCGGTTCCACGTGCACGGCGTGGTTATACTTCTCCTTGAGGATGTAACCCAGCTGCCGGAACTTTGGGAGAGTGGTCCAGCAAGTCTTGGTGGTGCAGGATCCAGATACGCCATGACATTTACACTCTAAACGCATGTTCTTTTCCAAGATCTAAAGTGGGAGGAAAAAATAAACAAGTCAATACCTTTGGGATTACCTTTTAGGAATCTTAGCCTAAGGTAATTATGAAAGTAGACTGTTTGATGACTCATTGTTGATTTAGTTAGTCTGACTGGTGACAAATTTGAAGTGTGCAATCATCCGTTACAAAAGATAGATTTACTGATGCTAAGCAGAGAATGTATGAGGAAGGAAAATATCTTATTCACGAAAAAGTATGTGGGAGTTTTGGTCATAAACCATGGTTTAATCCAATCAGACCTGAATTATGTTTCAAGTTTCTGAAAAATATAAAAGTACATTTTCCCAGCTCATGAGGTTTCTATAAATGAAAACAAATGATTTTTTTTTTATACAAGCGCTTTCATTGTGATTTTTTTGTTCATTCCAATGGACATCAGGTCAAAACAGGTGCACTTCCAAAAAATGTACCAACATAAAATAAATTAATAAACATAAAATTTGTTGGTCTATACTTTAAGCTTTTTCTCAAGGTCAAAAAAAAATCCAGCAGTATATCATTTCAACTATAATTTTGAGGTTTTTGTTTTACAGATTGCACATTGTTTGTAACAAACTAAATATCTTTGAATCAATCAATCTGGTCATATTATTTCATTTTCTATGTGCATCGGGTTTTTTAGAACAAAAACTTGAGCATTATAACATTACAAATTTAATCGTAAGGTTTTTCCTTTATATATTGCATATTTGTTTATTCATAACAAAATAAACCTAGGAATCAATCAATGGATTCATGTTAGAGTCATTTCCTGTGTAAATCCTTTGTTTTCTTGTATTTTTACAGTACTGGCAGGACGGTTGAAAAAAAAAAAAACGACAGGGGTACCACTGTGGAGGGGGGGGGGGCAAATTTTTCAGTTTCTCTGATCTTCTTGAAACTCTGGATTCTGATAGAGGGCCATGGGACTTAGACCTGAGTGCAAAAATGGAGGCTCTAGACCCTTCCAGAGCTGAGACATTGAGATATTTGTAATGGCATAAATGTTACGTGGGATCTCAATATCTCAGCTCTGGAAGGGTCTAGAGCCTCCATTTTTGCACTCAGGTCTAAGTCTCATGGCCCTCTATCAGAATCCAGAGTTTCAAGAAGATCAGAGAAACTCAAAATTTCGACCAAAAAAAAAAAAAACGACAGTGGTACCCCTGTCGTTTTTTTTTTTTCTCGGTGCGAAAAATTAAGTTTCTCCAATCTTCTCAAAACTCTGGATTCTGAAAGAGGGCCATGAGACTTAGACCTGAGTGCTAAAATGGAGGCTCTAGACCCTTCCAGACCTGAGATATTGAGGTATTTATAATGGCATAATTGCCCTGTGGGATGTCCATATCTCAGCTCTTGAAGGGTCTAGAGATTCCATTTTTGCACTCAGGTCTAAGTCTCATTGCCCTCTATCAGAATCCAGAGTTTCAAGAAGATCAGAGAAACTCAAAATTTCGAACCCCCAAAAAAAAACGACAGTGGTACCCCTGTCGTTTTTTTTTTCGGTGCGAAAAATTAAGTTTCTCCAATCTTCTCAAAACTCTGGATTCTGAAAGAGGGCCATGAGACTTAGACCTGAGTGCTAAAATGGAGGCGTCTAGACTCTTCCAGAGCTGAGATATTGAGGTACTTATAATGGCATAATTGCCCCATGGGATGTCCATATTTCAGCTCTTGAAGAGTCTAGAGCCTCCATTTTAGCACTCTGGTCTAAGTCTCATTGCCCTCTATCAGAATCCAGAATTTCAAGAAGATCAGAGAAACTCAAAATTTCGACCAAAAAAAAAAAAAACGACAGTGGTACCCCTGTCGTTTTTGGGGTTTTTTTCGGTGCGAAAAATTAAGTTTCTCCAATCTTCTCAAAACTCTGGATTCTGAAAGAGGGCCATGAGACTTAGACCGGAGTGCTAAAATGAAGGCGTCTAGACTCTTCCAGAGCCGAGATATTGAGGTATTTATAATGGCATAATTGCCCTGTGGGATGTCCATATCTCAGCTCTTGAAGGGTCTAGAGATTCCATTTTTGCACTCAGGTCTAAGTCTCATTGCCCTCTTTCAGAATCCAGAGTTTCAAGAAGATCAGAGAAACTCAAAATTTCGACCCCAAAAAAAAAAACGACAGTGGTACCCCTGTCGTTTTTTTTTTTCGGTGCGAAAAATTAAGTTTCTCTAATCTTCTCAAAACTCTGGATTCTGAAAGAGGGCCATGAGACTTAGACCTGAGTGCTAAAATGGAGGCTCTAGACTCTTCCAGAGCTGAGATATTGAGGTATTTATAATGGCATAATTGCTTCGTGGGATGTCCATATCTCAGCAATTATGCCATTATAAATACCTCAATATCTCAGCTCTGGAAGAGTCTAGAGCCTCCATTTTAGTACTCAGGTCTAAGTCTCATGGCCCTCTATCAGAATCCAGAGTTTCAAGAAGATCAGAGAAACTCAAAATTTCGACCCAAAACAAAAAACGACAGTGGTACCCCTGTCGTTTTTTTTTTTCGGTGCGAAAAATTAAGTTTCTCTAATCTTCTCAAAACTCTGGATTCTGAAAGAGGGCCATGAGACTTAGACCTGAGTGCTAAAATGGAGGCTCTAGACTCTTCCAGAGCTGAGATATTGAGGTATTTATAATGGCATAATTGCTTCGTGGGATGTCCATATCTCAGCAATTATGCCATTATAAATACCTCAATATCTCAGCTCTGGAAGAGTCTAGAACCTCCATTTTAGTACTCAGGTCTAAGTCTCATGGCCCTCTATCAGAATCCAGAGTTTCAAGAAGACCAGAGAAACTCAAAATTTCGACCCAAAACAAAAAACGACAGTGGTACCCCTGTCGTTTTTTTTTCGGTGCGAAAAATTAAGTTTCTCCAATCTTCTCAAAACTCTGGATTCTGAAAGAGGGCCATGAGACTTAGACCTGAGTGCTAAAATGGAGGCTCTAGACTCTTCCAGAGCTGAGATATTAAGGTATTTATAATGGCATAATTGCTTCGTGGGATGTCCATATCTCAGCAATTATGCCATTATAAATACCTCAATATCTCAGCTCTGGAAGAGTCTAGAGCCTCCATTTTAGTACTCAGGTCTAAGTCTCATGGCCCTCTATCAGAATCCAGAGTTTCAAGAAGATCAGAGAAACTCAAAATTTCGACCCAAAACAAAAAAACCACAGTGGTACCCCTGTCGGTTTTTTTTTTTGGTGCGAAAAATTAAGTTTCTCCAATCTTCTCAAAACTCTGGATTCTGAAAGAGGGCCATGAGACTTAGACCTGAGTGCTAAAATGGAGGCTCTAGACTCTTCCAGAGCTGAGATATTGAGGTATTTATAATGGCATAATTACTCCGTGGGATGTCCATATCTCAGCTCTTGAAGGGTCTAGAGATTCCATTTTTGCACTCAGGTCTAAGTCTCATTGCCCTCTATCAGAATCCAGAGTTTCAAGAAGATCAGAGAAACTCAAAATTTCAACCCCAAAAAAAAAAAAAAACGACAGTGGTACCCCTGTCGTTTTTTTTTTTTCGGTGCGAAAAATTAAGTTTCTCCAATCTTCTCAAAACTCTGGATTCTGAAAGAGGGCCATGAGACTTAGACCTGAGTGCTAAAATGGAGGCTCTAGACCCTTCCAGAGCTGAGATATTGAGATCCCACATAGCATTTATGCCATTATAAAAATAGTGGGTTCGCGGACAATGGAATTCTGGGAAGGCACTTGGTGCTACGGACCCCGGGGGGCCTGCTTAGTGCAGTAAAATAGTTTTTATCATGACAGGAACTTTAGTTAAAATGTCTATTAAATATACTACCCGAAACCCCATTCAATAGATTGCAGGCGGGATGGTGTCCAACATAAAAATGGTATGAAACTCATACAGGTTTGGAACAACATGAGGGTGAGTAAATGAGGACAAATATAATTTGTGGTTGAACTATACCTTTAAAGGCATAGTTCACCCAAAAATTTAAATTAGCCCATCATTTAATCACCCAGGCCTCTAGCCATCCTTGGTGTATATGACATTCTTCTCTCAGACGAAAACAATCAGAGTTATATTAAACAATGTCCTTCCAAGCTTTATATTGGCTGTAAATGGTTGTTTCTGTTTTGAAAGTCCATAAAAGTGCATCTATCCATGATACAAGTGCATCTATCCATCATAAAAGTGCATCCATCCATGATAAAAGTGCATCTATCCATCATAAAAGTGCATCTCTCCATAAAAATATATATTAATATAAAATATTTAAAATATTCATATTTAAGTTGTGCTTTAGATTTAAGTCAAATCCATATGTTCTTTTGGCCGGAAGTTATTTTACTTTATTAAGTTTTAAATATGGATATTTTTCTTACATCTCCATCTTCCTCATTAGTCCACATAAAGTCAACATCTGAGATATTTTCATCAGCTATATATATATATATATATTATAAAAGAAATTTCAATCAGCATCACTGAAAATGTGACTTCAGTAACAGGCTTTCAAACCTACTGTCCATTCTAATGGACAAACACATTTTAAAAAAATACTGATTTAAAACGTGCAATTCTACAGTCGATTTTTAACTTTAATTAATAAGTTCAATCTTTCTATTTTACATACAAACTATGAAATACTGGCAAAAATATATACAAAATGTAAATACACCTTAGAAAATGTTGCTTGCTTCTGTGTTTGGAGTGAAGTGCTGCCATGCTTCTCTTCAATGTAGAGGTTTTTTTATATAATTACTACATGCAGAGCTTTACTGGTATTTGATTGGATAACAAACGTCCAATCTCATGGACTGCAGGCTTTAAACTAGGTGAAATGCTCCAGAAGTTAAAAAAGGGGGCTGACATGTGATGTCCATTGTAATGGACACAGGGTCAACACTTTGCAAATATCCACATCTACTGTTCCAGCAAACTGTACGATACAGTAGGGATTCATGAAATTACCCTCCGTGCCATACAGTTTGGTCTTTTAAAGCACATTTCTGGGAACAGGTTGAGACAAAGGTTTTTTTTTTTAACATTTGAAGAATGCAAGGATTGTTAAACTTGCAGTGCTAGACAACCTAATTCCTCTCATTCTGTAGAGAAGGCCTGCAAAGCACAGCTTGTGTTCACAGGCTCTCTGACTACTTGTAGGAAGCCGTTTCATTTGTGTACACAACACACGCCACAAATTGTTGCAAGGGGCAAACTATCAGAGGTTGTCTGTAGGAGTCTCTTGTCTTGTATAAGCAATAGAGCGGAATCTGCACAGGATATGATATAAACACTGACTGAACGATGATCGCAGAGTTCCTACAACAATCAGGCTGTGTGTAGTGTATACAGATAAAGCTCAGGAGTCAGGTTTCAGGTGCCTATGTGCTTCCCCTTGTTATACCCACACACGTCAAACCCCACAGGTAAAAACAAAACATTTTGAGCAGCGGTGTAACCGAGGGAGGCAGAGATCTTTTTCTGACTGGTAGTTATTTTTCACGTGAACAAATGCTCAACATTAATGCGTTTTACAGTGCAGCAAAGAAACGCATAGAAAAACATTGTTTGGCTCAGAATAGATGAATGAATGGGCAAACGTAAGCAGAACTCAGTGAAGCAGAGTGCCTGTTTTGATATGAAAGATATCCAAGAGGTCTGATTGGCATCAGTGGATTGCCTGTTCGAGGCGGCATAATCTTTGGTGTGGTCTGTTCATGTGTATTTTCTCTCCCTCTCATTCTCTTCCTTTCACTCTTTTTTCACTTTTGCTGGATGGGATAGGCATTACCTTGCTTTTTAATTATTTTTCTCTCCCTCAAACTTTTTGGAGTCCTTTCGGCTTAGTGTGTCGATGTTGCTGATTTCTGATAAACAGTAAGTCTCCGGAAAAGTTTAGAATAGGAGAGATCTATGCATTTTATGAGAGGCCAAACCCCTTTCATTTTCACTGAGGCACTGTATAGCAATCCATTAACTGATCAAAATAATGGGTGTGGCCACAAGTTGATGCCACAACCCTCCTTTCATTGAGAACTGTTCAATGAAAAGTAGAAAACTGCATCTGAGCTGTGTGCTCACAAGGAATTTGTGAATTGACAAGCGCAGTACTTGCAATAAAGAGAGTATTGGTGCATGTAAGGCAACAGTCGGCAGAACATATTTTTATGATAAAACGTTACAAGAGGTTACTGGTCAGGCTTAGGGGTTTAAAGCCCCATAAGAACCTCTGTCCAGAGTGCTGAAACATCACACTCTCCAGATTAGCACTGAATAATGAAAAGCTTATGAAGGTCAGTCAAACTGCCTGGGGATTCTGGGTATGCGTTTAGATGTTTTTTCTTCAATTACACACCAAAACGTTTTGACTTCGGTGATTGTAAAATCCAACAGTTTCTTGAACGTCTTACCAGCTTAACCTTAGCCCACTATCTAGTGAATCGCATATCCTTTACAAATTCGGAATCCCTTAAAAGGCACAATAACAGTTTTGCCATAATCACAAATTGCTGGTCATGTGCATGCCAAAACTGAAGTGGCATTGCTACTCCTTGCTATTACTAATCTACTACCCGCTCCAAATCAGAGAAATTTCAAGTAACACAGCCTATTAGGACTCACAAGAATGTAAACTAAACAAGCTAGTAATGTTTTTATGTCTTTAATGGCGGATTTCCATTACCAGTACCAGCTCGACTCGACTCGGCACGGCTCGACTTAGCCCTAGCTCGCTTTTTGTTCCGTTTTCCATTGCAGACAGTACTGCCACAAATAGTACCCGGTCGTCATAGTGACGCCTTTCGTTCCTCGTTGCCCTATCAGGGCCCGTTCACATATCGCGTCTTTTGCGCGCTCATGTTCATTATTTTAAATGGAGGCGCGCGGTATGCGCGCTCATAATGGAAGCGACGCGGTCGCGGTGCGACGCGCTCGTTTTTTCCAGGCGCGTCCGCGCCGCATCGAGATAAAAACATCTCAACTTTTCAGAATGCCGCAAGCGCACCGTAGGTCACGTAGGTAGGTCTACAGAGAGTGCGGCTGATGGTTGCTTAGCAACGACAGACGCCACCGGAGCGCAACCGCCCTAGCGCTTCTTTGAAAAAAGGATAAAAACGCACACGCCTAGCGTTATCTACGCGTTTTTAGACGCGATATGTGAATCGGGCCTTAATCTCTCGCAGGATCTTCTCTTCGGACACCAAACAAAGGAAAGTCTGCACCTCCTCGTTTGACCACGGCGTATTCTTCCGAGTTGCCATAATAATAGTAGTTTAGTAACTATCTCTGGCCAAACTATTTAAAAATAGCGGGGTTATTCTGGATACTCCATCTGGCGCGTGTAATGATGACGCAGAGAATGGTGACGATTCTTTTTGACCAATCAGCAGTCGGCATTGTTTCCATGTGATATTTTAGTATCGCCTTAGCTTGCTCAGAACCTCACCGGAGGTGGTACAAAAAAAGTACCCGAAAGCAGGAACAGGTACAATTTTTACACAGTGGAAAACCAAACAAAGGCGAGCCGAGCTGGTACTGTGTAGTGGAAAAACGCCAATAGAGTGTGCCACATACCTTACGTCCCACTTCATTGTTATGGAGGTTCATGAGCGTCCTGGCGTTCTGCTTGATCTCCCGGGCGTCGACGAACACCTTTGAGAAGCTTAGACCGTAGCGAATATCAGCCGAGCATCCTCCCCACTTCCAACCTTCCTCCTGGTTGTAGAAGCCCTGCTTCTCCTTGTCACAGCCACAGCCGCTCAGCGTACCCTGCGTGCAGGCCGCCGTGATGGCGTGGGCGACCCCGGCAGCGATGATGGCGTAGGTGAAGGCTGCCTCTTTACTGCCTGGAACCAAAAGAACATTCTATGTCAGTATTTCTGACAACAAGATCCAGTTATAGGCAGTTTCAAACCCCCCTACATACCTGACATATCTTGACACTCAAGCAATAATAAAATGCGTTAGTCGAGTCAAGTGTAGTTCATTTATCATGCACACTTCCCACTGATTAACAGTATGGCCTCGGGAAGATGGCGTGGGGGCTCACTGAGAAAAGTGTTGTAGGCCTATATATATATATATATATATAAAAATATCTAGAACCCACCTTAGGCAAAACAAACACGGATCACATACCTGTGATTACTCAACACACAAATAATTGTCCTTCAGTTGTCATAGAGAGGAAACAGAAAGACAAATAACTGTTTGCACACAGATGAGCAAAGGAAGGAACGGTCAATCTCTTTAATAAGCACAAAGGACAAGGGTTTATTTCAGAGACAATAGAATGGTAGAGATAGAGGGTATGTGTTTAGACTCTAGTCTGGCCACTGTCCCAGCTTCCGTCAGAACGAGGGATCCACCCTGTGGAGATGAACTCCTCAGGCATGCAGTGCCTCCCTGGCCAGAGCACTGCTATAATTGATTGCCACTGTTAAACAGGGCACTTCCAGGTTAACATTGGATTTCATTTATAAGGACAAAGATAGGTCTGAAAATCCAGCAAACAGATATTTCAGGGACTCTTTCTGTAAGGAACTTTTAGGTGAACTATTAACCAAATTCCAATTTTACAAATGGACACTTTCCAACAAAGCACTGTAACTGAAAAGCTATGAAAGTTGCTTAGGATAAAAGTTCAAATAAGAGTCCTAGCTTCATTGGATTTTTTTTTTTTTAAAGATATATTCACTCAGTTATGTTAACATTCCCGGAAATGTAAATATCCTTTTCTGGATTAATGAGTCATCATATATTGACTGTCCTAAGAATCATTTACACACCTGGAACCAAAGAAACACTTAAAAAGTTAACCTCTTTAGGCCTCATAGTGATGTCATGAGTTATTGCAATTAATATATCTACTAATAATTTCATGGCAAGAAGTGAAAAAAACATATATATATATATATATATATATATATATATATATATATATATATATATATATATATATATACACACACGTCAGACTGTTAACAGACCGGCTCGGGAATTCAGAAATTTTCACCTTCAAGCAATCAACAAACTTCAGTGGTTTCCTGAAACTCGCTAGCATTGGTATGTGTTGACCTGATGATGATAAACATCTTGGAACTCTGCCCATGCAATTTAACAAAGGCCAGTTTGGGGCATCAATTATGTTGAGATTTTTATGAGTTGTTTGGGCTTGTCGCCAGGGGAGAAGGGATGTATCCTGAGGAGAGGAAAGGAAAATGAAGACTGTATTGACGCGAAATCTTCCAATTCTCATCAAAACTAGTAGAACGCTCCTTGTCTTTGTGTATCACTCCAGCTATGTTTACTCAAAGTTATTCTGAACACAAACACAGCAGATACGACACCCATAAAACATGTGTGTTATGACATGAGTGTCATTCATTTTCGAGAGAAATCTGAAGCGGTGGCATTGCATGATTCTGTGCGAGACGTCTCTTGCCAAAACTGTAAATGCAAGAGGTTAATTTATAAACCTCATACAATGTACTTGTCTGGACTTGAGGCATTAATGCTGTTGGAGGAAAACTATTTTTGAGCATACCAGAGGGTGGTTAAGTCAGAGAAGATTTAGGAGGTTTGCGCTCAAGCAACATAAAGCAACACAAGCGAAAAGATGATACGCCTTTCTCATATCTGTCCAACTGCTGATTTCCAGCAAGCTATATTTCAATCGCAACTTCATTCATATATACGATAAAAAGGTGAACGGGTCCACGGGTACTGGGGAAGGCAAAATGTGCACCTAAAAGAGGAATCTATGGCCGTGTGAGCCAAATGTGGACCTTGGTACCAGGCCCTGAAAATTATTGCACATTACTCAACTTTTTACTTTTTTTTTTGAGTATGCAAGCCCCTCCCCCACAGGATTAACTACTTCTTTTCATCTCCTACTATAAGCATGACTAGTCATACACCCACTGAAACCAATCATGTTTGAACGGTTGTCTACTATACTTAATCCGCCCGTATTCTGACCATACACAAAACGAGTCTTGGTAAATAAAGCAGTCGGCCTGTTTCAAAAATGGAGACCACGGTTTGTCACTTTAGGTCAGCGTCAGCTCTGCAGCGCTTAGATGAGAGGGCGCACAACACAAGACCTAAAGCAGCTGTCCAAGCAGACAGCATTAAATAATATAATCAGCACCCACAACAAATCCAGGCTGCCATTCAAGTGTGTGAAGCTCCTGAATGAGATGGAAAGAGACGAAACCCAGTGCTTTTTTTTTAGAGGCGCTTGTCTTTGATGCAAAGGGATAAAATACAGCTTCACCTTCAGCGATAGATACAAGTCTCTACAGATCTTAGCATTTCCCCTGGGCCTCAACCACACCGTCGCAACACTGACTGCTCCTAAGAGTGCACAGCAAAAAGGAAAAAGGATAAATTTCATTAAATATTATCTTGGAGGTTTTTTTTCCGATCTTCCACAGAAAAAAAAACACGCGTTTAACTCCTCTGTGCTAGCAGCCAAAGAAGGTCTGAAACTAAAGCGAAGTCCTTCACGTCACCATTCATCAAAGTGTCGTGGGCTCAATAGCACCGAAGGACCCCTTAACAGGCCAAAGTTTGCCTTAGGAAAATGGATAACATTACACCGAGTGAAAAACTCGCTTAATTACTTTTGCTTTGTCTCTCCTAGGTGACATATTGTTACATTTCTTCACAATACTGTACTTTCTTTTGGTCCTACCATTCAAGCACTGTAACTTATACCCGTGGTAAAGTGAAAACCCTGACTGCCAAATCATTAAAATCTACAGATAAGACAGGACGACTAGAAAAAGAATTCTTTTGAGAGGGTGAACTGTTGAGAGGGCTATAAATCCAGCCACGTTGGCACTTGCTCCATGAAAGCAGGTGAAACCTACCTGACATCCAATGACAAATCATTTCAAATGAGATGTCAACGTGAGGAAAACAAGACACATTATAATGTCATTCCAGGACCCAAGTCTCTATATAATATTTGCAATAAAGAAGTAATAAACAAAGTAAGAGTGTTCCAGCAGGTGGCCTGTGATTTCACTATTTTTTTAAAAAAAATAATAAAAACGGTCAATCTTTCAGCCAAACTAAAATCTAAAGGTTTCTTCATCCACACTTTTAACCTAAAACAGCTTCATTTGGGGTTTTGACTTGGTGATTTGGTCAAACAACATTTGTGCATTAAAATGTAAACACTTCATCTGTGAATACTGTAACAATATAAATGTAATAATTTGGTAACATACCCACTTTCAACTCTTTTCCAAAGACAGTTCTTTCCCCGAGGGCCGAGCAGTTCCACCTTCCATTTTTGAATTGAAACTGACACTCATTGATTCCCATTTGCGCTCCTTCTCCAATGACAATGATAGCGTCAGGCCGGCTTTGACAGATAGTCCTTTGACGAGGGGCCAAACCAGGAATTTTGTTACAGATAATACTTGCTCCCAACGCAACCACGGAGGAAAAGCCCCTGTAAATTTAGAAATAAGGGTTTATATTTATACAGAAAATTTTTAAATACTTACATCTTTTTTCTGGAATCATGGGCCATGACTAAAGGATAATTCACAGTATACTCGGATGGTTATAAAACTGAGCACTAAAGCACTTGGGGAGACAATTGAACTATGATATGGTTGTTATTTGAGTATTATTACTATTATAATATTTAAACATTGTTCAATAAGGGGAAAAAAAGATAATTTCTTAGGACAATGGCATGTTTGAGAGGATAAAAAGTAGAAATCGTTTTAACATTTAGTGCCAAGTTCTTAGAAATGTTCATCATTATACTAACATTTTCTAAAAAAAAAATAATAATAAAAAAAAATTGATTAGTATATCAGTCAAGTAAAAGTACAAAATTACTTTCTTAGCACCTTGTAAGTCTAAACTTTTTTTTCAAGTTATAAATATGAAATTTTTATAGGGTTACTCCACTGGACATGAACAAAACGTCATTTCATAAAGTAAAGCAAAAACTATTATGATCTTGACACAATGAGGATGTTATAAAGGGGACCTCTGTTTTATTTTTTTTTATTTTTTCTCATGACAACAACAGTTAACATTTGGTTAGGCCACACTGACTTGAAAAAAGTTTTTTCCAAATATGAATTTGTAAAATAAGCCTTTCAAATATATGTATATATATAACTTTTTTTAAACATGTCCATCATACAATTTTTGTAAGAATTGCATTTGTTTTTAAGTAACTGAACAAATCCAGACAACAAAAGTCATTGAGATATTTCAGATACATAAACAAAAAAGTTCCACTGTTCTTGTTTCTTTGACTGTATATTCACACAACTTTATCAAATACAAGCGTTATGGCAGTAAACCGACATTAATAATTAAATTATCATAAATATAGTCATGTATAACTAAAATTGGATTTTTGCAAAAATTCTGCAATATTAAATAATTAAATTTCAAATTCCATTTTACCCTACTTACCCAATCTTCAAATATATAATCCCCAAACAGAGGAACATGTGAAAAATCCAACGGCGTGTTTTCCTGCTCATGTTCAGCGTGTACTTTGTTAATAAACTGTGAAATAGTAGTCTCCTAACCGGTGAACAAGAGGTTTTATCACAAGCGAAGCAAGTCCTTAGAGGGATGCAAAACTCCGAGAGAACTTGACGTGAACACCTGAGCTGATATCCTTCGGGACGCGTGGAGATGAACGTTATTCTGCATATGTACAACTTCTCAATCACTTTTACGCGTTTCGATTAACTACCCGATCTTACAATCACAGCACCCTTTCCAGCAGATCCTTTATCTGTTAAATCTATCAGAGCGTTTTCTGAAGGAAATTCAACTTTCCGATATTCCTTTTATAAGTCTTTGTGCTCCTGAAGCCGAGTAGCAGGTTGATAACGCGAATAATAACTTCAAAACACACCGCAATCACGCGCGTTCAACCAAACAACACAAGTATGCATTGAAGTACGCTACGGTACGTATGGAGGTAAAAAAAAAATCTGATTTGAGATACGACAACCCAGTAATAAGCTATAGATGTGTCACTTGGATTTCTATATCTCGCTCGCGCTATAATACCATAATGACCAATCTGATTAAGAAAGGAATCTTTTCTATGCGCTTCTTGGCGAAGATCATATCGCAGTAACTCCAGCTTCTTAAACTGAGCTTTTATCTATTTTCCTGCACCCGTTTGCTCCTCCCATGAGAAAAGAAAACTTGTTCGACTTTAGATTTCCCCCTCACCCACCTCAAGCCCTTAATTGCGAGGTGAGAGATGCGTTCATCCATACTTCACCAAAAAAGAGAGGAAAACAAGAACCACGCGTGCCAAGGACTGTACGGTGCAATAACTTTGTTCTTTAATGAAAGGTTAACACATTTCAATTCAATTAATAGGCTAACAATAGGAGCGAAGTTCCACATTCAACAAACCCAGTTATTACCATCCTAATCTCTTTAAAATAAAGTACAAATAAAAGGGGAGAAATAAGACTGCAAGACTGAACTCGTTAAAGGAGTAGTTCACTTTAAAAAAAAAAAAAAACTTTTGTTGATAATTTACTCACCCCCATGTCACCCAAGATGTCCACGTCTTTCTTTCTTCAGTCGAAAAGAAATTAAGGTTTTTGATAAAAACAATCCAGGATTTTCTCCATATAATGGACTTTATTGGGAACCAAACAGTTCAAGGTCCAAATGAGAGTCTCAGTGCAGCTTCAGAGGGCTTGAAACGACACCAGATGATGAATCAGGGTCTTATCTAGGACCCTTCGAGTCAGGACTCGAAAAAAGATTTGTTCATTTTGATGAACGAGTTTGAACAAGAGAGTCACGAACGCTCATCACAGAACAGAGCAAGGCGAGCATTTGAGCTTATAAAACTTAAACTTTTTTATTTATTTTTTAAATGACCAATCGTTTCGCTTGATAAGACCGTTATTCATCGTCAAGTGTTATTTAAAGCCCTTTGAAGCTTCACTGAAATTCTCATTTGGACCTTGAACCGTTTGGTTCCCATTGAAGTCCATTATATGGAGAAAATCCTGGAATTTTTTCATCAAAAACTTAAATTGATATTGAAAAATGGATATGTGTAGATATCCGGCCTTAAATGTTCTTCCTAGTGGCTAAATGAACTGTCGACCCTGTTACGCAAGGCTCTATCCCATAAACAAGTTTAGCATGAGAAGGCCTAGTGCAATTAAATATATCAAGAGTTTGTCTGACATACAAAAAGGCACGTTTTATGGAATGACCCGGAAAACACAGATCAAAGGGATTGAAAGTTAAACACAAATCAAAGTAATCGATTTTAAATCAAAGTAATATTTTTGCAGAGGATTTTATAGCTGTTTAACATTCATAAAATTAATATTCCTTGTGAATTACTAGATTTAAGATCATGTAGCTTTGATGTTTGAGAATAAGTTTGGGCAACACACTTTTAAAACCCATGTCCAAATATGACACGCGCGCATAGTCGCACACACACAAAATAGACCAGACACATTATTAAGCGGTTCATTCTTTTACATAAATAATCGGTCACTGGAACTTTTTCCAAAGATTTCCCACCATGAAGAGAAATCAAAAGCAAGTCTAGCTCAAACGACGATTAAAATACCGCTAGTTGCTAAGCAACCATTCATCCCAGAATTATCCACAATGCAATTACCTACATATCCTTCAAGCATTCATGGTTTGGTGAATTTACTGGACACCAAATGAATATAAACCCATAGTGGCATAATAACAGTCAATATAACAGAAATTTTAAAGCACCACATGGATTAAAGACACCCTGTTAACCGAGGGTTGATCATTCGGGACATGCAGCATCTCTCATCCTGTAGATTCAGCCATGTGTACAATATTAATAGACAATACAAGAGCGCCATCTCCAGGATGAATCTATGATGCTGCTGCGGTGACAAGAACAACCTCTTATTATCTATCATACACTTTTCAATTAATCAAGGATTGCGTCTTAACCTGGAAATAGTCCGTTTGTAGTCATTACATAAATATAAAATTTAATCAATGACAAACACTGATACATTTTCAAATTTTTTTATTGGAATAGAGACATGGAAAATGTTTTGATACACAACATCAGATTTTCTAACATAATTAGATGTGTTTCTGCCCCTCAGGGAAGGCAATAGATTGTATAGTTATCTTCTACACAGGATAAAATCACTACCCTACAACTATACAATCTACTACCTCACACTGCGCAAGCATCAAAACTATTAAAAATAATAAAACAAAACATACCGTGACAATGCAATCATTGATATTAAACATCAGAAAATGAAGGACGAAACTCCGTAGGTAGCTCGGTTTTCACTTTGAGAAAGACAGTAGGCTGTATAGTTATCTCCCAGTGTGGGTGTGACCCTAAAACTATACAACCTACTACCTCATCCCACAGTGAACATGTCTTCTTCACCTTCTTTCCACCTGGACCTGAAAAATGTAGCAATAGTAACTAAACTGATGTCTTCCCAAGTCCTTTTTGCCCGCCATGTTAGGATGTCCAAACACAGTCATTCTGTGGACGGGGAAAAAGGTTAGTGAATTAACGTTCGTCAATCTGCAGACAAAATAAACCGACTGTTCAAAACTCAAAATAGTCGCTGTTCTCGTCGCACAACATTTAAAGTTACTGTGAAAGTACGCATAATGGAAAAAAGACCCCGATCGGGCATCTGTAGGACTACAAAATGCTCCCTCGAACTGTCGACAGCACGGGTAATGCAGCAAAATGGAGGGGCTGGCAAAGTCACTGGCACCCTCTCGGCACCGGGAAGCCATGTTGACATTGTGTGTGACTTGGCTACGTACTAGCATCTCAGTCAAGATTAAATGCCGCCACATTCGGACTTGGGCCCAGTTTTGCTCTGGGATAGATGATGTCAGTAACAGCAGGCGAGCAAGAGGGAAGCAAAGCACTCAAAGCCTGGTCTTGTTTTCAGCCATCTTGTTGGAAGCGCATCATTCTAAAAGCAATTTCGTGTTTCTGAACTATCTTAAGTCTACTTTATTTTATAAATTGTGTTATAAACCATGATAAGCATGTATGTGAACAGTAACTGAAACGTATAATAAATATTACTGTCACAACAAGAATAAATGAACTTTTCTTTACTGTTGTTTTTGGAAAGACTGCCAATGTTTTCATTGGGTGAATTGTTCACAAAATGGACATAATAATATATTGAATTGTATTTTTATTTATTTTTTGTGGCATGCTGTCAGTGAGGACCACTTGATTAAAAAAAAGTTAGAACATTGATATTTATTGTCAATGTAATATTGTGTATATTGTACCATGGAGCTGCAGATTCAGCTGTGGTACAGTACATCTCCTGAATGCACATAAAACACAGATGGAATGACAACTTGACATTAAGCAGTTGGTTATTGCAAATGCTGTCAAAGCAGAAGCCAGTGGCAAAATAACTATTCAGAGGATCTGGCCGTGAAACCAATTTAACACACGCCTAAATTACTATTTCTAAATTTCTAATCATGCTGCATATTCAAGGGACAGTTCACCCAAAAATTAAAATTCTGTCATAATTGAATCACCCTTGTGCCGTTCATCTTCAAAGCACATATTAAGATATTTCAAACATGTTTCGTTCATCTTCAAAGCACATATGAAGATAATTCAAGGAAATCTGAGAGATTTCTCTCTTCATTGACAGCTATGCATCTACCATCTTGACATAAGGTTCATGAGGAGATCACAAAACTAACCCATGAATAGAATGGTTTAGTCCACATTTTCTGAAGAGACACAATCTCTTTATACGCTGAATAGCTGAATTTAGTCTTTTATTCCCATATAAACACTGATCAGAGAACATAAACAGAAGCTCAACCGAAACTGCTAGAAGTGTGAGAACAAATCTGATTGGTTGGTTCACTAGCAAACATGCTCGAGCTTCCATTTACCATAACTGAATATGTGAATACAAGCCTAAAGTTCATCACATAAAGGGATCTCGTCTTAATTTTACTATCTCTTTAATTACATTTTTGAAACGGCAAAGTGGTAGTTGTGTGGACTGTCATGAAGTGGTTGAGTAATTGATGCAATTTTTCTTTTTAAGGTGAATAAACCACCCTTTAACTCCACTCACAAGAAAAAAAAGAATACTAACGATAAATACGTTAAGTTACTTAGACCAACATAAATTGTCAAATTGACCCACGTCTTGCAACGTGACACAATCTAACTATGCTGAACAACAAAAAAGTCCAGATTTCTTTAACTAAAGATATCTGATAACATGCTGCACATTCTGCATGTATTAAGAATAAAGACTGCTGCTATTTTGAAGACAGTCAGTTATATCATTTTTTAAATTTTATTTATTATAATAATGGTCTCAGTTTGTCCTCAAACTCTTTGTAGGTTGCTCAAATTTCCCTCGCTTGATTCATAAAAAATGGCGGTCTCCAGTGGCTAGCTTGCTAATACAACGTTATCCACCAAATATAACAACCCTGAGTACAAGTAAAAACCCCACGGCATTTTGACATACACGACACTGTACACTTCTTCAGAGCACCGTATGTAAAAAGATATCAGCTCTATTCAAATAGCATGCTAGGATAAATGTCCCTCACACACTAGCCAGCAAGCTAGTTTACACATCGCTCTTAAATAATGAAGTGAGCAATGGAAACTTCTTGTGAAGTTGATCGGACGGAAGAAAAATACAGATACAAATACAAATAAAACCGTAACGGGTTCCCTGATAACAAGAAGGGGCTATTTTCACACAAAACGCTCTGCCATACCTTCAGTATGCCCTCAGTGAAAGATGAAGGCTAGTCGGCTAACAGCGATGAACACCCGCGGTCAGCGTCTGTGCTGAAACTCCAGGACCCGGATGATGATGAACGCGTAGAGGACTGACGCGTAGAGGACTCTTCTTTCTTCTTCTTCTTCTTCTTCTTGGCGGTTGGCACACAATGAAATGGTGCATTACTGCCACCAACTGGTATGGAGTGTGGTACTGAATGGCTTTCAGGCTACTTACTTATAATATATATATATATATATATATATATATATATATATATATATATATATATATATATATATATATATATATATATATATATATATATATATATATATATATATATATATATATATATATATATATATATATATATATATATATATATATATATATATATATATATATATATATATCCTCTCAATTAACTTAATCATTCTAAAATAATGCAAAAAAATTCCATAACACTTATCTTTAGAATTTTTCCTAAAAATTTCAACTAAATCAAACCTTACTCTTTCCTTTTTCAAATTTTGGATCATTTCCCTTCTTTTTCCCCTCATATTTTTTACAGTGTATCATGAGGTGTTCTATTGTCTCTTGTTGTTCACAGTAATCACATCTCTGTGAGGAAGTTACCAGGAGTTAGCCTACTGATTTTTATTTTATTTTTTAAACGTTTCTCAAATGTTAAGACAGTGTTTTACGTAGACAACATGCATTTTATATATATATTTACATAAAATTAAAAACTTTTATTTATCGCACTCAATGCACGTTTGCTTCTGCATTTAGCCTCGGGAGCTAACGTTACTGCTGCTTTCGGTGCATCGCAGTGATGAAAATTATGAGAAAAGCAAGCAAAAAATTCACATCAGAACAAAGCAATACTGACACGATCTACCTTCATGTTAAATGTATTTAAATCTTCTGAACCCCATTAGAAACATATTATATAAATATAATAATTACCATAGAAATATATAGGACTATGTAACATATCATATTATTTATAATATAGGCCTAAGATAATTAGTCGGTATCGAGTCTATCGACAATATAAATATGACACTAATGACAGAAAGCTTGCAACTACCATGTACGAATAGAATAGAATAGAATAGAATAGAATAGAATAGAATAGAATAGAATAGAATAGAATAGACGAAACAGTTAGGCTGTTGGCGACTGGCGTGCATATCCATTGTCTGGAGAAAATCCATAATTTTTTTAAAGTGAATTTGCTGTTTTTTACTAACCACCAGGTGGGGCTGTTGATCTACAGTCTTGACTGACGCTGGAAGCTTCTCATGATGAAAGTAAATCACTCCCTTTAAAAAAACACTATTAAAGGGATAGTTCACTTTGGAATAAATTGTTGGTATGTTTTAGCTTACCTCAAGAGCATCCGAGATGTAGGTGTCTTTGTTTCCGCTGTAGTTTCAATTTTGATATTTTTAGGTCAAACCGCTCGTGTCCATCAGTCATATGATGGAGGTCTATGGTCACCACCTCAGAGAGCATGCACACAGAGTAGTCCAAATTAAACATGATTTAATGACTTATAAATGTAAGTATACTTTGATGGCCTAAGACTCGAAGCGAGCAGTTGAGAAAACGAACAGTATTTATGTCGTTTTTACCTCTTGTAACCACAGCCACATCCAAGTGATCTGAGGGCACAGGCGCTTTGTGGCTGTGGTTCATTGTTAATGATTAAATCACATAGAAATGGGTATTTCAATGTGGCTCCATGCATGTTCAAAATGTTGAATTTGAATCTTTATAAAGTCATTGTTTCCCTCCCTCTACTAAATAGTGGATTACTCAGTAAATGGACATGTTATATTTTGGCTTTCATCCCTACTTTTGTTTGTCTGTCTTTCTTAAAAAAAAAAAAATGAGTTTGGAAGATTTGGTTGATTTGTCACGGAATGACCTAATGTGATATTAGATATATTTAAAAGGTCTAACTTAAAACCAAGACTATTCAGCCATGTTTAGGTATAATCGGAATAATGAACAAGTTAGAGAATAGCTATCAGATTGATAGGGTATAAGCAATGATGTAGACAAATTATATTCTATCTGCAGAGGATCTTAAAGTATTCTGAACATATTTTAAGAGGCTTTTGTCTGTTTTGCACTTAGTACTGTCTTGACCTATGAAACATAAAGTGCTAAGAACACATGCTGTTGTTAATATTCACACCCCAGATGATACATCATCTCTGAAGACAAGGTTTCCAAATATCCTATAAAATGATAAAGAACAAAATAAACCACAGATGAGTTCTCAGCACAAACCCAAATTCAGATTCATCTTCATATTTGGCATACCTTTCAATTAGAATATAAAACACCATTTATCACACTCTGGTGGATTTATCCATGGAAAATTACTTTCTGACCTAGCAGAACACGAGGCAAGAAAAAAGGGCACACTTTTACGCAACTGGAGTTAGTTTGATGCACTTCTGGCAGTAATTACAGCTGCAGGGCAGCTCCAGAACTGCCTGAATGAAAAGATCCAGACACACAAGACAAGACAGAGTCTTATAAAAAGCATTCTGTGTTTTAAACATGCCAAGTACTTTTTTAACTTCATGTGTTATCTTGCCTTACTCAAAAGCAGGAATTGGTTGGAGAGCAACACAAAAAATACAGTATGGAACAGAATTATTATTTGCAGCATTAGCTGACCCAGGTGACCTCAGTCTGATTGCAATGGTGAGGTTTTCCTTCATGAAATTATGTTCCAGAACACAATGAAAATGAACAAGTGTATTAATAGTGCAGTGTAATAAAGAATCTTGGTTAATGGAGGCAAGGTTAATAAGACACTATGCAAAAAGATACCATTCAGATCTTTATTTGATAGACTTGAATGAAAAATTAATAAATAAAAAATAGTATATCAATATTATAGGGCCAGATCCACTAAACATGTCAAATTAGCATAAGAGCGCAATCCCATAAAAGCGTTAGCATCAGATTCAGGATAAAAACAAGCTTTTTTAGAGCGTTAAATAATGGCGCATAGCAGTAAATTGACTAGCGCAAACCTTAGCAATGGTAAATGTGATTCATTTATAGTCTCTCTCCTCTCATAAATTTTGCATCTGAAAGGAAAACTCCAAAAAATGCATGTGCAATAAGGTCAGCCGCAAACTCATTTTCAGCGCTAATTTTTTTAGCTAGTAAATCCTGTCAGTAGTTTTTTTGTTTGTTTGTTTGTTTGTTTGTTTGTTTTTTTGTTAATGCCAAGAGAGGGTTTCAAACTGTTAGTAAATCTGGCCCACAGTGCTTTGGAAAAATCCACAATAATGTCTTTAGGAATCGGACAAAAAAAACATCTTACATTTCTACCACAGACATGAATGAATAAACGTGTATTCAACTGCCTACATGATATTTACTTAAATAGACAAGACAATGGTAGCATTTTAGTTGACAAATTAGGTCAGTTTCAACACCACAGTGTTATTTACTAAAACACCACACGACAAACATAGTACATATTCCTATCTAAGTTCATTAGAAGAAGCAGCTTAGTTATAAATAATGCCAATAAAATGTAAAGATCATCCTGCAAAAGCCTGTACAGGACAGCATTTTGTTTTAGCAGGAATTGTATTGATACATTCTCAAATAAACTGATCAAGGCCATTTTGAGCTATTCCTAAAGTAAACTGTGTTGCATCATGAATGAAAGCATTCACTTGTCCTCTATTGTACCTTAAATACAAACCTTCAAATTTCAAAGGCAAGAATCAGCAAATCTGACAGTTTGCTTCATTCAATAAAAGTATTAAAGACTGTGTCCTAAAATGAGACATGTTGCACAGTGATATTATTTTGGTTTAGTCAATAATGAGGTACATTTGACATCATCCATCTATTCAAACAGTATTCTTATATGACAAAACACATTTTCATGAGAATCCTCAGTTCGTTAGAGCCAAACAAAGGCATAAAATAAATACATGACATACTTATTATTAATAAATAGTTTCCTCAGTTAGCTAATAAATATTGTGTACCAAAAATAAACTATTAAGGAACAAAAATTAGAAAAATAGCCTTAAAAAAACTTGTGGCACATACATGTATGGCAGTAATTATTGTTCTCTCACAAATAAAAGCTGTTAAAATACATTATTTGGATGAGTAATCATGGCAGACACCACTGAAAACAGAAAAAAACACTAAACCTGTTTGTTTCTTTCTTTTTTTTTTTCCTTCAAAATTACAGTGCAGACTCCAGATTTCAGATTCCACATCCAGTGTCAGGGTACATGGTAAAAGTGTCAGGTCATCTCAAGCTCTTCCATAGCTTTTGTCCTCATTTCACGGAGGACAGGTATCATGACATCTTTCAGAGTCTTATAGATTAACCGCCCATTCTCTGAATCTAGGGAAATCTGGATTAGAATCACAGAATTAGGATAAACAATTAAAAAAAATGCTCAAAACCTTCACTTCAATATCACCACAGATCTATTTCAAGGACATGACTTACCCAAGTAAATGCTTTGATTGTGCGTTCAAAAAAGGCATTCTCGACCTCCTCTGGTATTTTTAGCAAATGAGCAGCGCAATCAAGAATACACAGAAGGGTTTGTTTTTGTCCCTAAATAACAAAGACAAACAGATGTTTTAGCATACACATAATCCATTTCAACGGTTTAAAAAACAAGTCACATTTGTAATTGAATATATGTGTTCCCACTTGTAATTCAGTTTGCTTGGTTTGTTTGGTCCAGAAAAAAAAATGTAGACAAACATACATCAGAGGTACATATTTGGAGGAGGGCTTTTAAATATTGTCGGCTTGGCGTCAAAAAGGTTGAGAACCACTATTCTAAAGACACTTTTCCATGTTTTTGGTACCTTGTCGAGTGAATTCAGAGCATCTTGGGGACTGAATTGGTTTCCAGCCAAAGTCTCCACATCCTCTTTTGTGATGATCGGCTCCTTGAGTTGCTCTAGCCAAGACCACATGAGTGTGGAGAGCACAACAGGATCTCTTTCGGTGCACAACCTCTCCCATGCACCTTCACGGGAGTTCAGCTCTCTCTGGGGGGCAACAGCAATTGCAGCAATGAGTTGCATTATAGAAGAACAGGATATGGAATTGAAGGTCTGAGACTCAATTCATCCATAAATGATGGAATAAAACAAAGCTCCTACCTGCCACACTGAGACTGTGCTGAGTTCCTCTCCATCAATGTCCATCGTGAGAGCTTTGGCCACAAACAGATGACGAGTCTCAGGGGAGAGTTCACTTTGAAGCATTAAAATAGGAACATCTGTGAATTGTTCGGGTGACGGGTGACTTTTGCCGCCTTGACACGTTGAGAACGCTGTCCTGCTGTCACTGGTCTTCTCTAGAAAGCCGTAGGACATGCTGCGCTTTGCCTCCTTCAGAGGTACCCGTTTTATGGAGACAGGAGAGCAGGATGCATGGCCTTCAACTTTTTTGGATTGTACCAGGGAGCTACAGGAACCAGTTAAAGAGCCATGTTTGGGACTGTTGTTGATTTCAGATGTCAATGGGGATGACAGAAGTTCAGGGGTCTGTATAGCCAATCTGTTCTGCGACGAATAAAGTTCTGTGAAGTTTAAACCAGACTTGCTGCCAAGAGCATTCTGGAGACTTTGTTGTACCGGCACCCTTGGGTCCAGTTTGTGCAAGGCTGAGTCGCTATAGCTAAGACATTTACTTAAGATGAGCTGAGACTTGTAGGTGTTGTCTACTGTCGGCCATCTCCAGAGAACATCAAACTCCTGGTCGCTACAGAGCGGCCGGTCATGAGGTGGATCACACTGCGGCCCTTTAAGAAGCAAGCTGGGTTGGTCAGGAGAGCGAGGTAAGGATATGGGAATCCCTTTCCCCCTCATCTCCTTCCCTAACTGCTGAATGGCTTGCAGCGAGACAGTCTTCTCCACTTCCTCCGTCAGGTCTGGGATGTCCAACACCTCCTCTTCCACCGTTTGCCGGTTCTCTGCTATGTCCAGCAGGAGCCTGCAGACCAGGTGTATGATCTTTGGCATGTTCTTCATGTGTCGAGCTTCATAGCCGTGTAGTAGGTGCCGCTGACGAGTCAGGTACTGCGACATTGTGACCGTGTGAGCTTTGGGCTCGGCACACGAGAATACACTCCGCAGTGGGACGAGGAACTGGGCGAACTCTCGCACGCACAACAGTTGACCACGAGTCTGGATGGAATTTGGACGTTTAGCTCTAACAAACAAAATGGCCTGATCTGCACTCATCCGGGATGTGAATACTAAGAAGCATGCTATTAAGACACCTATGAGAAGACGAATGTGCATGAAGGGTGGTTAATAATTACATAATCAGTGGATCAAAGCAAAACTACTGCAGTTATTTTCTTAAAATGTTAAAGGGATACTCCACTTTTTTTGGAAATAGGCTTATTTTACCACTCCCCCAGGGTTAAACAGTTGGGTTTTTACCCTTTTCTAATGTATTGAGCCAATTTTCTGATATTTAGAAGAATATCAGTCATCAGACAGTTTCTGGTCTTATTGACTTCCATAGTATATTTTTTTCCTACTACGGTAGTCAATGAAACCAGAAACTGTCTGGTTACTGATATTCTTCTAAATATCAGAAAATCGTCTGAATGAATTTGAAAACGGTAAAACTCAACTGTTTAACTCTGGGGGAGTTGTAAAATGAGCATATTTCCAAAAAAAGTCGAGTATCCCTTTAAGTTAACACTGCAAACTGTTAAATCAAAATACTGACCTGTTCTGCCGAGTCCAGCATGGCAGTGGACAGCAATTTTGCCCTCTTGCATGGCGAATGACATCACCTTCACCATGTCAAGAATAGTAGTCAAGGATGCCACACCATAGTCTTTCCAGCCAAAGTTGTAAAAATAAACTGGAAAAAGTTAAATGGAAATCTCATATGATGAAACAAAGTAGTGCATTTCTAGAAATTCAGTTTTGTTATTTGCTTTTAGCACAGAATTCTTCAGTCACTTTTATGTCCCAGAGGCTGGTTTCAAGATATCTTGTTACCCTTGTCCAAAAAACTCAGACTTCCATTTTAAAATGAAAGATTGAATTAGTAAATGTTAAATCTCTGATAATCAAAGAGAGAAATAAACTAAAATTTATTCAACATTTGTGTCAGATGTAAAATGTTGCACAGTTGTGGTGTCATTTTCACCACACTGAACAATTATAAAAACAAATATAAAAACATTATAAAAATGTTTTTTCTAAAGTTGGTGTATTTGTTGCCCAAGAAGACAACCGAGTTATTAGATTATCACTTTTTTTTATCATGCGTCATTTCCAAATCAAGCTGCAATTTTGTCAAACTATTATTATATGAAACTATATTATATGAAATGTAATATTTTAGTTACTTTTTGTGCATAGTTGCATTCTGGATGGAAATGACGTTGGTGGAAATTACATATATAATATTTTTATATATTTATTCTAAAAACATTAAAAACGTAATTTCCACCAATGTCATTTCCATCCTAGAACGCTATTAAGTATAAAACATTATCTGTGATGAGGTGGAAATGGCATTGTGGTGGAAATTTTCATTAAAGATCATAACAGTCCAGGAGGCCAAAAGAACACAGTTGAAGAAAAACCTCAAAACATAAATTATCCAACACATGGGGGACCTCTTCCTTAATTTGAGAGACGTTTCATGCATGTTTGGACATGCTGTGCCTGGAAATAATAATGTGCTGGAAAATTGTGCCTTACATAGTTTCCCTATAAGCACAGCAGCACTCTCAGGAGAGCTTATTAAGGGCTTCCAATCCCCCTAAGCCACAGTACCTGAATGGAAGCTGAGCAACTGCATGATCACTATGTTTAGAAAGCAAACATTGCTTTAAAAGGTTCTTCAGCTTGTCAAACATTTTGACAATTTAATGTGATAACAGTGAGGATTTATCCCAGCCTGATTTTCCCTGACTGACGGAGGAATAAGAGTATGTTTGAGTACATGTGTGAGCTACTCACTCCCTGCCTCCATGAAAACCTCTGGGCGATACGTGAAACTGCTCTCTGGCTCCAAAGTGCTGCCGCAGCTGGCGTGTTCCCCTGGACGCTGCAGGTTGATTACCGTCTTTAAGCCACACCTAGAAGGATTGAAGATTAAGCATCATCCCTGTTACATCTTGGGAATCACTTACTGGTAGCTTGCCGCTGAGTTCAACATACTTATGAAACTGTTCGATGATGTTGAATTTTTCAATAATTTCAGTTGAAGGTCTTGCCATGGCCAACAGGTTATCGGTTATCCTGTGAACAGAGTATGAATTAGATATCAACAAAATGACATTAATATCAAATATTACAAAATAAATCAATTTTTCAAAGGGTATATTCATGGGAAAAAATTAAATAAAATCCAAGATGGACAAGTAGTTTGGATAGATAATGAAATTAAAAAAATATATATTTCTTATAAAGAGGCCAAATCGCAAAAGAATAAGTACTCTATAGATACCAAAACATTTTGCTGAAAATTTCATAATTGGCCTCTGTACAATAAATTGATGAGGCTTTTTATATTATATTTTTGATGTGTGTGGATATTGATTTTTCATTCTTCACCCTCTGAGCTATTTTTGGATCTATGCACTTGAAGGCTTTTCCCCCCCATCCATTTTTACCTGGACTACACTATTTCCTTTTCTTATTTATTTAGGCGTATCAGTATCAAAGGAAGAGAAGACATGACAAAAGATAAGATGGACTGACCTTCTGTCCAAGATAGACCTCCTTGTCCCTAACATTTTCGTTGCCTTCAACTAATAGTGTATCTAAGTTGTTAATTGTGTAGGTCTAGCACAATAAATGGATGTTGACTCTGCTAAATAAATATTTGATATGTTCACTTGAAGTTAAAACAATACACATTTACTCCATTTCATCCAACAAAAGAGCAAGAAGACGGCTTACCAAGAGGAGTACAGTCCTTTGATGGCTTGCTCTTTGTCGCTCCAGCGAGAAGGGTTTTCGTATTTGCATGCCCGACCACCACACGCCATGGAGCACTGCATATGTCCTGGGATGACATGCCTCAAAGTCTCGCCCACCTTGGTGTACTTTGCAGTCGGTACTCGGACATTCACTGGAGAAATAGATGATGAAAAATTAGGATGCAGAATTAAGTCATCAGACCAAGTAGCTTCAACTTGAACATGGCACATTACACCCACAGCCAGTGATGTCAGTCTGTGCCTCGGACATGCCAAACGCCACAATAACCCTATGTGAAGACGAAGTCAGAACTTCCACAGCTGAGCTGCGCCTCCTCCTCAGGATCTTCAGCAAGATCTCGGACGCAGAGTGCCGACGTGTCTTTCGAAAACCCATGAAGATCTTGTCTACCCGCGAAGAGCAAGCCCGTCTCTTCATGTCTCTCGTCAAACACACTGATGATAACACTACATTTAGCACAGCCTGAGCAAACTAAGTGCTGACCCCAGAGCAGTGAATCATCGCTACACAACCACCTGGCTGCACAAAAGCAGCATAAGAGACCAATACAATTCAACCGGTTCATCAGTTGCACTTGAAGGGGATCTCCATGGTGACCAAGTTCGAAGTCAGTGGGAGGCTGTGTGTGTGTGTGTGTGTGTGTGTGTGTGTGTGTGGTCTCAGGTGGAAGAGAAACAGGATGATGTGTTTTATGTAAATGATAAAGACAGCTCTGGTTGCATAACCCTGCATGCATTTCAACAAAATGAGGCTGAAATTACACCTTTTCAACTAATGCATTCCATCTGCTGCAGTAATACAAAGACTTTATGAAACTCAGAACTCGGAATACTACATAAAAGAAAAGTCGTTTCATCGTACGTCAGTCTCCTCAGCATTTTAAGAGGCTTATGAAATAATGGAAATGAGTTTGAAGTTCTTGTTAGCATGGCCATTAGAGTGGCCTTTCTCACCTAAACCACTTGAAATTCAAAGAAGATTAAAAGGAGATGCATTAGGAGCCCTTCGAGATGGAATGAGTCATTTAAAATAGATGGGGAAAAGGTAACAAAAGACTTTACGATGTCTGCGTCAGTCTATATATGTTGATGTAGCCATGTTGTTACCCGTTATTACCCTTTATGGCAAAAAATATATATATTTTGCTGTATTGTACTGTTTTAAAAGTATGGCTCACAAAGGCTTAAATTAATTTGATCAACAATACAATATAAACAGTAATATTGTGAAATATTATTATGAGTTAAAATAAATGCAATTTATTCCTGTAAAGCTGAATTTTCAGCATCATTACTCCCATCTTCAGTGTCACATGATTCTTCAGAAATCTTTTTAATATGCTGATTTAATGCTCTAGTAACATTATAAATAAATCATTATCATTAACATTAACTTATTAGTATCAATTCTGAAAACAGTTGTGCTGCTTATTTTTTATGTGGAAACTGATTTTTCAGGATTCATTGGAACAGAAATAAAGTCTTATAAATAAAAGTCTAAATAAAAAAGTGTAAATAGTCTTAATTAAAGACTATTAAGTCTTAATTAAAAAAATTACTTTTTGAACGGTATATCCAAAACAATGAATCCACAAAATTTACAATTTGAATGGTTTATTAAAATAATACAATATAATATAAACAAGCTCTAGTGCTCTTACTTTTGATGTCTTAAAATAAAATAAAATAGATGCTGTATACAACTAAAATGTTATTGTACTTAATTACCATGCAAATGTTTTCCCTTAAGTGATTCAGTGATGATAAATTTTTGAATAAGATCTCAAAATTATATGATAACATGCATCAAACTTTCATTTCTGTAACAAATAGGGCTCCAGTCATTTCATGATGTAAAACACACATTTTGTTTAGAATATACGAAAGGCTATAAAACATTTCTGTCTGTTCAGTTCTTGCATCAGAATACATTCTTATTTGTTTCCATTTAAAGATTGTGAATTAACCATTTAAAATACCTCCCAGCCACAAATAGATAAATAGCAGTATGATACCTGGCTCCATGTCAGCGTTGGACTCTCTGTTGTTAGCTGAACTGCTGGTGGTGTATGGCAGGTCACTCAACAAACTGACGCCTGCTGCCATGGCCGACACTGAAAGGTAGAAGCAAACATGCTTTTAAAGCCTCAGACACAAAACAATGGCAGAGTAAACAGTCAAGACACAACAATAAATGAGCAAGTTGTAAGGCTGGTTGCCTGGGAGTTTTCCATCCCAGGAGGAAACTGAACAGTGTGGTGCTGTGTCACACGTTGGATATAGTGTCACTGCAAGTGGAATATATAATGAGCGAGGAGGTCACAACCTCTTCTATAAGAGCAGTGTTAAATAAATAACTATGCTTTTAAGAGAAACCTTGACTCTTGAGGAACCAGAGAAACAAATGAACCCTTATGATGATGTTGTTTTTCCATTCAGACAAATCAAATTATTGAGATTTTCACAGGAATCAACCGTATAAAATATTTGGAGTAATACTACAGATTACCAATTTCTTATTGTGTATATACTGTGAGGGATCTTTCACCAATACTATACTAGCATGCACATAGAAGCTATGGAAACTTCAATGCGTCAGTTTAACCCTACAGTGACCACTGTATATCATGTGTCAACGGCTGACCACTCACATTACCATTGTGACTGCAGCCATTACTTTAATCACAGGTAAGAGTGGCAATGATTAAAACCATCTTGCTGAAAAACAGAGTTATTATTTAGGGATTTTCAAATTACTATCTATCTATCTATCTATCTATCTATCTATCTATCTATCTATCTATCTATCTATCTAGTATCTATCTATCTATCTATCTATCTATCTATCTATCTATCTATCTATCTATCTATCTATCTATCTATCTATCTATCTATCTATCTATCTATCTATCTTATCTTATCTATCCATCCATCCATCCATCCATCCATCCATCAAATAGATTATTGATTCAATGGCATTGATTCAACAAGGTGCTAAAAGCATTCTTTAGAAATGTTGGCCCATATTGATAGGATAGCATCTTGCAGTTGATGGAGATTTCCCGTTCCACCACATCCCAAAGATGCTCTATTGGGTTGAGATCTGGTGGGGGCCATTGTAGTACAGTTATTGATGACTCCTTGTCATGTTCAAGAAACCAATTTGAAATGATTTGAGCTTTGTCACATGGTGCATTATCCAGCTAGAAGTAGCCATCAGAGGATGGGTACATGGTGGCCATAATAATCCTTTAGGTGAGTATACACACACACGCACACACACACATATATATATTATATCATTAATACACACATATTTATACATACACACACATTATGTAATCAAAAAACTTGTATGTTAGATGTGATTAATCGTTCTGACAGCACCAACACTTTATATTTATTCATCTTTAACAATGATTGAAAGTGGAGAAGAATAGTGCTGCCTTAAGTAATGCCTGATTTGCGTTGGGTTTGTTTAGCAAACTTTGGCACATTCAGGATGATGTTAGCAGTCATTTGATACACCATGATTAATTCACAGTGTAAATTGAGAAGACAGGACAGCGGAGTGGCATTATGAGTCTCATTTGCATTGTAATGTATGCTTCTCCTTACACACAGATCCGACAGAAGCAAAGTGAAACCCCACTTGAGCCGTCCAAAAACTCAACCTGACACCAGTCAATCAGTGTGTGCTGTTCATCTGATTAGAAATGGATTTGTTCTAATCCTGATCAACACATTGATAGAAAACACAGACCTATCTCATTCTCAGGTGCTTTCAAGTCAGTTTTGAGTCTTATATTTTAATATACATTTGGAGATTTTTGTTCCTAACTTCATTCCTATATTATTTCTGCAATTCCAGTGTTTATAATTATCATAATGTCTATTAATAAATGAATATGCTTGCAAACAATTCCCAGCTGTCACCCTTACAAAAGCTGTCAGAGTCTGAGCTTGGTTGAGACCTTGAACGCTGCCCACTGAATTTAATCAAAGCACGGCGATCACTTTCATCTAAACTTTGAACTGGTTTTTCAAAGCGTTTTCAAACAGAGTTATGAAAAGGAGTGTATATACTTTATATCAGATTAGTGTTATTGCACAATGAGTTTATGCACAATTGATGTTTAAATGCATTTAAGTGTTTGTTCATCCAGAAATGAAAATTCTGTCATTAATTACTCACCCTCACATTGTTTCAAAACCATTTGACTTTCCTGTTCAAGCTCAGATCATGATCTCATTTTTTGTGTGTGTTCACATAGCAAATGCCATAAAAGTCACCATGCTTCGTAATATTCCGTTGAAGCTGTGATTTTTAAAATTTCAAAAAAGTCAAAAATTGAAAAGTTTCAAAAATGTTTCGGCCAGAAATGATACCTGATAAAAGCCTAAATTCAATTTGTTTCATCATATAATGCGATCAAGTCTTTGAGGAAAATTTGTACTAAACTGCTCAATTCATATAGATTAGTTTTACAATCTCATTATGAACTTTTTGAAGCATCAAAGTGGTAGTCAGATAGACTGCCAATGAACAGAAATCTCAGATTTCATCAAAAATATCTTCATTTGTTCATCCAAGATGAACGATATAGTCTTACAAGTTTGGAACGACATGAGGGTGAGTAAATTGACAGAATTTTCATTTTTGGGTAGACTATCCCTTTAACAGACTACTGATTTGTTTCTGTTAACTTACTAGCTACTATTAAACACACACACACACACACACACACATATATGTGTGTGTGTGTGTGTGTGTGTGTGTGTGTGTGTGTGTGTGTGTGTATGTGTTTCAGATATGACCACAGACCTCGAGTTCAAGTGTTGCCTCAGCCATAGCACTCACTGAACCGTTTAGAGATCTTGCTGTTGTTGCTGGCTCAGTGTCTGACCCTTCACATGCCCTCTTTTTGGAAACCAACAAGTACATGCCACTAAAATTTCTTCAGCTACTGCAACTACAGTATATGCAGAGATCTATCATGGGAAACATTTGTTAAGGAGTCAAGTTTATTTACATCAGTGTAAGACATCCAGACTAAACTGTACCATGAATTCTAGCTCAAGTTCAAGAGGGAAAACTTGTTTTAATGTAATCTTTGTGCTGTTATCCTGATTACTGCAAAGTGATCAGATCAGTTGACTAAACTATAAAAAAAAGTGCGAAAGTGAGGAAACCATTTGCCTTTATTAAGGAAAAAAGTCTCCATGCATTCAACTTGACAATTCTACATGTTTTTTTTTTTTTTTTTTAATTACGCATAAAGTTTATTTACTTAATAATTCTAAGGCACCGGGTTTCCTCACTTTTTTAGGTTAGATCAAATAATCACTTCAATGCAACATCCAAAAATAAAGACAGCCTATAATAAATAATGATGTTATTATGTTGTGAAAAGTGTATGATAATTCAATGTCGGGTCACACTTTTATTTGGTAACTCCTTATTTTACAGTGTCCTTGTTAAACATGCATCACTATAGGAATTACTTTAAATTATGCATAATTGCATGCAACTAACCCTCAATCAACACCTAATCCTAAACCTAACCCTATAATGAGTGCATGCAGTTAATTATTATTACTCAGTAGGCTGCTTAAATAAATAATTACACTAACAAACACCTTTAGATAAAGTGTAACACTTTATGATAAGGCAACATTAGATAGATACTTACTCAAATAATTAATATTGATTAATTACATTTACTTACTATAGTGTTATTGTTAGGGTTAATGTTATGGTTTGGTTTAGGGTTAGTTACTTGTAATTATGCATAATTTACTGTTATACTATAACCTACATGTAGTAAGGTGAAACTATGTCACCAAAAATTTTGCCTTGGTAAATTAATTAAAATAAATACATTAATAAAATACATACACTCACACACACACACACTTAAAAATGCAACAAATATTTTTTTTCCACCAATAATGAGCTTGAACAGACTACAATAACAAGCAAAACACATGGGAGCACATGAAAACAATATATCAAATAGCTATATCTCTCTTCTGCACACTGTGGGCAATAAAGTAATCCTTTACAGAAAAATAGATAATTCACCGTTATTAAAAAGGATACTTAAACTCTATAGCGAACATTACGCAAATTTCCAGATTCTCATCTGTGTAAACTCTCTTGATGTCCAACATTCATTCATTATTGCCAGTACGATACATTACAGCTCACAAAAAGGACAATGCAGCTAAAGGAGACCGAGACAAAATGATAGAGTTTAGAGAGTAGATCACTATATTAACTAATTGACTGTATACGTTAATCTCTTGCGGTGCATCTCTCAGCTAGCTAACCAATAATGCTATTGCGCTAAAAGCAAAGGCTAACATTCGTGTGTCCTGTTGTTACATACCTCGTCCTCGTCCCTGGAAACGGATTTTGTTAGTTACAGTCCATTGTTTCCACTGGGGTCATTGTGAAATGCAAACGCATGAATCAACAGAAGACAGTGTCGCGTGCATTTGTATCAGTTTCGCCGCTCAACTGGATGTTACATTGTAACAAGTTGGAGGAAACAGATAAGGCTCGTCATTGGTCGATCCGTGGTCATGTGATCAAATGAGGGCCATAAAGCAGGGATGAAGGGGGCTGAGCGCACGTGAGGAAATGGGACAAAACACTCGAGGAACAGCACATTTGGACACTGGCTGATTCTCATGTGAAGTGTTGTTGACTCATCTTAAGAGAGTAGGCTCATTGATCCACTTGAACTACTGAAACGAGGCACTTATTAAAAGGTATCATTGTCATTTATGAAATCAAATTTCACGCATGCAAAAACACTATAAAATGACCATTTCATTTGAATAAAGACGTCTATAATAAATGGGAAAATGCTACTATTTAGCATTTTTCTAATTTAATAGCAAATTAAAAGAATAGCCTAACAATTTAAGTTCAACACTGCTAAATATTAAGCTATATGCATTCACTCCACATTTGAGAAAACCTAATGACCACGTAACAACATCTGACCTTTTATGGCCAGTGCCACACATGGCCTGTTTAAAACTTTTCAAAATTATACAATGTTTGACAATGCTAGACATTTGAACTCCAATGTATGCATATTATAATACAAGGCATGCCTGATGAATTTAGATGGATGTTTATGATGCTCTATATGGGCGTCTTGTAAGAAGCTTGGTGGCGCACGTGGTTAA
Organism: Cyprinella venusta; assembly: GCA_038021265.1. Lineage (NCBI taxonomy): Eukaryota > Metazoa > Chordata > Actinopteri > Cypriniformes > Leuciscidae > Cyprinella > Cyprinella venusta. The sequence goes on from CM075879.1 coordinate 22,459,355, forward strand.
GCACATAATAGATTAACACAATGAGCTTTTTGTCAAAGTGATCCCACCTCCCACAGTGTGGCTTACATGGCTACAAACTCCATGGGTTATTTATACAGTTTAAAGCTGCATTTGATCAGAACTGTGATTGCAATCCACGCAGAGTGAGAGCCTGACCTAAACTGGCTTTAATCAAAAATAGATCATTAGGTTATATCTGCGCTTTGTACACTGATGCTTTGCAATCTGCCGTTCACATGATGTCGCCTAGTGGTTGAAATACAGAAGTGCTCCGACAAGAGGCGATGGCATCGGGTCGTAAGCTACTATCTTAAGTGAATAATGAGAAGGGGTTGATTTCTTTCTTTCTTTCTTTCTTTCTTTCTTTCTTTCTTTCTTTCTTTCTTTCTTTCTTTCTTTCTTTCTCTCAATTTCTTTCAACATTTTATAAATATAAATATATCACTACCTTATATTTGAGTTGACTTATACCATATATATTTGTGTCATATGGCACAATGGCACACGATTTATGACAGTAATATAATTTCGCATGACGTAGATTAATGAAGGAGATGAAGAAGAAATAGAAGACATGCTTCCCGCCATAACGACATATTAAAATCGACGCGCCATAAGATTTTATTAAATCATGTGTAAAAACTAAGAAACAACGTTTCTGTCAAAAGACTGTAAGTATGAGACACAATTCAGTGTTTTATTCTGTGGTTTATGAGTGAAGCTTCACCTCTGACAAGTGTCTATTTTATAATTGAATGTTGAATTATTTATAGCCCATTTCAGCATAAAGCAGAATGCTATGAATACAGAAAAAAATGTAACCAAATGCCTTGCATGATGCGTAATAATAAGTCATTGTATTGATGTTGCCTATATTTTCTTATATAGGCCTACTTTATATTCTACAAACAGTATTTTATTATTACTGGCATCACCACGTTAAACGGATAAAGAGTCTTTTCAGGAGAAAATGAGCAACTTGTCCTCTTTACATGAAGTTGAATGACTTTGATTCAACGGTAGGCTATAACAGGAATGGTATTGTTTTATTCCTCATAAAGTTATAACATATAAGGGCAAAAGCCTTTTCTGGTTTTCTATTACAACATCACAAGCAAAAGAAAAAACCTGTGTGCCAACTACTATACTATGCGATTTAAAAAGTGTTAAACCTATATTTGAGCTTTATTTTATATAGCTAATTATAATAATTTTTTTTTATAATTTTGGGGGCCAAATTTTTACAGTGTTTTTCCCATGACCTATGACGTAGGCTATTTTGTAAAGCCCGATTTTCTTACTTTTAAATTTAAAAGAAAATCTAATCGGTAGGCTATATCTATTAATAACCAACAGAATTGAGGAACTTTTTTAAATATTTGAAGTCGTCATTTTATGATGATCTCAATTCCTTATTTTGAGAGAACATATTCTACAAGATTCTAGATTCTATATCTTTGCAAGACTTTCGTTTATTTTGCAAGATTAAATTGAATATCTTAATGCGCAGATGATGTTATATTTGTTTAAGCTGATAGCTAGACAAGAATTAATAAACGCTGGTGAAAGATTACTTATTAATCTGATTTAATGGCCAAGAAGAAATAAAGGTATTCGAGACTATAATAAAAGCAGAAATGTATAGAGTAAAACATGTCTGAAAAAACAACAAAAAAATTAAAAACAGAAATGGTGACATAATTATCATAGAGAAATTATTTTTTGTGCATTGGTTTGGCTATATTTTGGATAAAGTAGATCCTGCCAAAAGCATCACTGAGCTGCTTTAAATTTTAACTTTTTGAAATAATCGAAGACATTTCAAACAGTCTCACGACAAGTTGAATAATTTGACTAAGTGTTTTCCCTTTATTTAAAGAGAGTGCCCGTGCACGCTGAGGAGGAGGAGGTGTGGCGTTGAGCTAGACCTCCTTAAACTCAGATGTCGAAGTTCCTGATTCAGAGCTCGGTTGGTGCGTTCAGAGCAGAAACAGGCTGTCCTTACTGGGCGGATCAGACTTCTCACTCCAGCTGCGTGGACGGGACCACACATTTCGGAACTCCCCGAAAGAAAATAAATTAATTTCACTCATTCTTTGAGCGTTCAAAGATCGAGAATCAGTCAAAGTCTTCTTCGCGTATTTCAAAAGCTCTCCACAAACCCGAGGATGATTATTTTTAGATGATAGTCGCATCTAAAAATCTGAATGGACGTTTATGCATCGGTGCTTCACAAGGATATCTGAATCCTCAATGTGACCTCAAGGTTTCTGACTACCAGGAGGTTCGGGAACATCTGTTACATTTAAACTATAATAATGCAACATCCTTTGGAGATCGGGGCGCACTTCTACCCCCATGATGTCCATCCAGACCAAAGGTCTCACAGGTACAGGAGTTTCATGATTGAAGAGATTCTTACAGACCATCCGGATCACAAGGTATCAAGTCCCACTGGAGACCTTCTTAAATTTGGAGTACATGCCCTTTTGTCCGCCAGACCATACCACAACCACTTAGGTAAGTACCCGTGACCTTTCAGTCAGACAATATTTTGAGATCCGGCATGGGCAATCCTTTAATCTTAACCTTAATACAGGGACATTCAAATCGCAGAACCTCTATATTTGCCTACTCAAAGACAAATTACTCAACGCTGTCTTTGAAGACCAATACAAAGCAAATCAGATATCTCAGATCGAAATATATATACAATGAAGTGGACCGAGCAAGCTTGTGAAAATCGCAAATGTACGTTCATTTCAGGCCCACTGCATGAAATTCGTGCTTTCTTTTCTGTTGAGAACGGGAAAGAAAACTAGCCGCTGCAAATAGCCTAAATATATTTTATTTTTAGTGACAATTTTAAAATGTATATAGTAAAAAAGTGGTACCAAAGTTGCAACCTGCATTGATGAATTCACTGCTTTTCAACGACTTTGAATTGCATTACAGATTAAGGGAATTATGTTGAAAACTGCGAAAATCGAGTAGAAGTGACTAAAGTTAAATGGTTGGAAATAAAGACGTTTTTGTAATGAAAACAGTTTTACAGTGAGGCAGCTAATTTTGACGTTGACGCTGAAATGTTCATGTGCGAAAAATTTCACTGTCAAATTTAAAAAAAAAAAGATTAAGCGCAAATTAACCTAAGACTCGTGCATTTAAATAAACCTTTTCCCGTTTTGAAACAGTTAGGCCTATTCAAGATTTCCAGGATCCTTATGCAAATCCTTATGAATTCAAAAGTATAGTTTGTAGCTATAATAGCTAGATCGATGAGCAAATTTTTATTTTCATATACTGAAATTTACATTATTATTTTATAGACCAAGGCTATAAAGAATGTTCAATCAGAACATTCACGTTAACATGAACCTTTGGATCCATCCAAACTCTTTCGTTTTATTTGACATGAATATACCAAGAAGTATTAGGCTAATTCAGACTAATTTATCATGGCTAACACATACACACAACTGTTTGATTTCCAGTCCTGAAAGCAGACCAGACCAGTATCCTGAAGTTCCCAGTGTCTCCTCTGTCTTGCTCACTCGGGTCACCGCTGGGCTCCGCGCTTCTGTCCGGAGCTACAGGTCTGCAGATGGGCTCTTCATCCCACCATCTCCCGCTGGACCTCCATCTTCGGGGTAAACTCGATCCTGGAGCTGATGCAGTGAGCAAGACGAAGAAAGGAAGGAGGAGTAGGACTGTGTTTACCGAACTACAGCTGATGGGCTTGGAAAAAAGATTTGAGAAACAGAAGTATCTCTCGACTCCTGACAGGTAAACACGATTTTAATGTAAAGCATTTTACGTAAATGTCAATGTTCGTCTTTTTTCCAACTGTATTGTTTTGTCTATAGTTTACATGTAATGAACAGTTGTTGCTATTGTCTGAGAAAATGTCTTAGTCGACATCTTTCTCTTTTACAGGATAGACCTGGCAGAGTCTTTAGGCCTGAGTCAGCTTCAAGTCAAAACATGGTATCAAAACAGAAGGATGAAGTGGAAAAAAATCGTAAGTTCTAATAATAGGTCTACAAATTATGATTCAGTTGTCATACCTGTGAGAATTGGCTGATGTGTACCGTTGTTGCTTTCAAGGTGTTGCAAGGAGGAGGACTAGAATCTCCGACCAAACCCAAGGGCCGTCCAAAAAAGAACTCCATCCCTAGCAGTGAGCAGCTGTCGGAGCAGGAGAGGACGCGAGAAGCCGATCGCTTATCCGACGCCGGGGCTTCTTCACTTTCTGATGCAAACCAAGAGGAATAAGCGAGAGCATCCGAATACGTTTGCTTCCCGGACTCAGTCGGGCCCATGATCGGCTTCATCGGATCATTGCGCGGCGAAGCCTTTATGATGGCACTTACACAGACCTAACCACTTGGCCTGATTTTATACGTTTTGTCTTGTTTGATTTCGCCAACTTTTGCGGGCCTCGAAAAGTCATACTGAACTTTTTCCATGGACCAGAACGGTGCTGGTAGTGGATGGCCTTTCTCTCAGCATTGAAGGCTGTGGTGTCATGGACATTTATCAGCATATATGGTGCTTTTTTTACGATTTTCATTGGTATTTCAAAAATATAAAAATAAAATTAAAATGTAAATTTTCCGAAGGCAGTTTTACGGTGTGGCATTGTGACGTTCTTTTTTAAACATGGCACCAAAAAGACACACATGACAGCATGAAAATCAATAATATTAGTATTAATAATAAATGTAAAATTCCTCGTTGCTGGTTTTCGTTTAATGTTGTGTCCAATTCTTCCTCTGTCTCTGAGGCACATCCATTGTGGGCTGTGTAATTTTATGCGGAATTGTTTATGGCCTAACTGAGCGCCATCACACCGCGCATTAAACTTCTTTTGGCGTGTTTACGCAGTAAAAGTAAATATGTGGTAACACAATATTTTCGAAGTGAGGTTATTTATTTTCACAGAAAGATCCTTTTAATCAAAGACACTGGTTATGATGCCAAGAAGAAGTGTCTGAAGTAAGCGATCTGCAGTGTGATGAATGTGTAGGCCTGTTCATTTTGCGCAAGTATTTGCAAAATCTAAAATGGTCTAATTCTGCTGATAACTTTGGATTTGGTCTATTAAAAAAAAATAAGACCCTATTTATTCTCAGGATTTCAGGCCTCACGATGCAAGAAAATTCTATCTTGAAATAAACAGTATACTTTATTAATAAAATGAACAATACCTTTGCTGTTAACAGAACCACAGACATGAAATGAATGATAAATAATTTGGAGAACTTAAAACTCTCATATTACAGTCTTGAAGGGTCAATTAAAACATTTCGTTAGAAATTATTTTTTTTTTACAATATCTATTATTTACAATATGGCTGCACGGTTGTAATAAGCTATAATAGAATAAAAAAAAATCCAAAAGGAAAAATAATTAAATATAGGCTAAATCAGACCATCGAAGTGATACATTATTGTTATTGAGTCTCTGTTTAAAATATATAAACATATAAACAATACACGATAGGCTACGCTTTTATTCTAGGAGACACGTTTAATTAAAACAGTTCGTTATTTTAATAGAATTTCTGAATGTAACGGAACCATGAACAAAATCACATTTTGCTGAATTTCTGCATTTTATCGATTTCATAATTGGCTGTACTAAATTTGAGACAAGACATTTGGGATTTTGATTAAGTTTAATATAGGCAACCAAGTATATTATGTAGGCTAGCTTAGTCTGTGATGGGCGTAATGTAAGTGAAGAAAATTACTGTCTATAATATATAGAGAGCATAACTGTTCCTTGGTTCTTTAGCAGGCCTACAATTTATTTCCCATGTTCCTGGTTTCATTTTACCAATGAGAACACCAGACAAGGCTATTATCCAAAATCATAGGCTACATAATGAAGCAATGGTGATGCGCTACAGTGCAAAATTGCCTTGGTTAATTAGTTAGTTTTAGTGCCAGGATAGGATCATCATTCAAGAACACACATAAAACAACGGTAGCCTGTATCATCAGTAGCTCGTTTGCGAACAACAACAGGGGGAAAAAATAATTTAAAAAGTTTTTAGCCGCATGCAAGGCATGGTTTCATTTCACTCCGCAATCCAACCCAAAGTTTATCCGCCTTTTCCAGACATTCTTGTTTAAATTATATATAGGCTATTTGTATTGACCAAATATAACAATATGTATTTAATATACATATTTAACACTGAAAATAATATTATTTTAGAGATATTTAGGAATTTTCGAACACATTTTTTATAGCCTACATGGTTGTATAATCCATGAGACAAGAAAGAATTATAATAGGCCTAACTTTCAAAACGAGCATCTAACTTAAAGTATCAAAAAAGGCTATAACTTATATTATGACTCTGACTCCATCCAGCAAATCTACTCGTGGAGTTTCACTAATAAATCTAATTGCCTATGTTTAACTGTAAGTGCAAAGAGAAATAACTTTTATTTGAACGCCGTATCTGTAGTTACATAAATTATGTTATAGGCCACAGTTACATATTTCAGATAACGTGCTCACTTCCTATTTTGAGAGAGATTTGTGATTAGGCTAGCTATAGTTAGATATTGAGAATCCAATTTTGATATTGAGGTTAAAAAATACATTTCTTATTAAATTAAACATTAGATATTTTAGATTATTGTTCTAGCCTATGATTGATTGTTGTCTTCTTACGTGACATCGTCCGTTGTTTTAGATGAAATGTTGGATTAAAGTCTGTTCGCTTCAACAGACTGGAGCTGTCAGATCCAAATGTGCTGAATTAAGACCAAAACCCCTCCAGCGAGTGTCAGCCGACATCAAAACACTGCCAAACACACAAATTACATGTTTTTTCAACGATAAAAGTTATTGAACCTTATTGAGCAGTAACACAAATAAGTATAGGCTGACGAGGGTAAAGACAATGTTATTTTAATATTTGCTGTGGTGCAAGACCCAAAAAAAGTAGGCTACTTTTTATGAAAACAAGTTAGCCTACATTAACCCTAAAAACCTTAAATTTCGTCACGTATTTCATATTTGCACAAAATCAATGAACAAAAAAACGTTAAAGTTAGTTTATTAAACTAACATGACATACAAGCCCTTGGTGTGCGTTTACACACACACGCCCACACACACACGCGCACACACACACACACACACACACACACAGTATGCAATAAAGTACCTGTCAAATTTGGAAATATTATGGTTTTAAAGAAGTCATTTCTAATTCTTTTAAAGTCACTTATGCTCACAAAGGCGTCATCTATTAATATTAATACTAATATTGTGAAATATGAAATAACTGTTTTCTATTTTATACAAATTGTAATAATTTATATTATTATATAATTATCAATTTACACACACACACACACACACACAATGCAAAATGTTTACCATGATACAGATTTAAATACATATTGGTTTAATTTAGAAATGTTTTTCGAGGACGAAGAGAATGATAATGATGAGGAAGAAGAGGAAGGTTCTCATTTCCTTTGCTATAACTTTATCTCTTTACTGAACTGTGATAATTATTGCAGGTCAGATATTTCTCGGAAAATTACATCTCTCAGTCTCTAAAAGAAATAAAAGAAAAAGAATGATCAGTTTAAGTTGCACACAGCAGACTAATAAAGCACAACCAACTAAACATACGATGGACATCTGAAGTGACTTAAACTCAACCTGACCAAACACAAAATTACATATCACCAAATATCGACAAAACAAAGCTGCTTTCTAACATATGGAGCTCTTTCCACACAATTTAATAACCTACAATTGTTTCCTTTTGGTGTTTAACTGTATTACAAGGAAACAAATGCAGTTGACTGAATCATCGGAGTGAATTTCTGCAAGTGATGGAGACAGATGTTTATAACAAAACAAAAACCCACAACTACCAATTTACTGTAGACCACATATCATTTACACAGAGACAAAAATGTCATGAAAACACAAGAAAAAAAGAACTCAGGTAAAGCGGGAGTCTTTAGGAGACATAACCACAGGATTGTCATTTTAATGTCTGTTCCACTTAACACTGCTAAGTGCACAATGACAAAAGTACAAGTTTTAGGAAATAAACCCCTCACAATCCCGTACAGCTCGTCCTTCCTAATGGGACATTTAATGTTATTTGCAGTCTTCCAGGGTCATTAGCATGGATTTCGTCTGAACAAAAGAGATGGGTTTACAATACAGGTGCTGAAATATCGCTCCGAAGAATTTAGCTTAAGAGCTTGTGGAAAATAAATGCACACATTGTCCTCTGGATTGAAGGGAATCCATTGTGGATGAAGTCATGGGTAGGAATGCATAATGCACTCAAGTGGTGAACAAAACCTCATCCCAGAAACAGACTTTCAGCCTGGACTTGATAAACTCCAAGTCTCTTCAATCAAGATCAAGATTTTAAAATGATCCCGCAAAGCCGAAAATATATTTCGCTCCATTGTGCGATCAGACAACCTCTTTTAGGGAGATCAAAATGCTTTAAAACACAAAACTCCAAACTCGCCATCGGCATGCGTCACCTCTCCTAGTGTTTTTGTTTTAAATGACTAACTGAGCATGCATATCTGAAGGCCCCAAACTCCCCATGTCTCTGCTAAACGGTTTTATCATTCGTCAGCGTTCACCCATGTCATACTCGGGTCCTGTTGCAATCCTTATGCAGATTAAGAACAGGTGCACACACACTTCTAACAACAGCATGAAAGGCAACCAGTGATGACCGTGGCAACCTTCATTACCTGTAATCATGTGTTGTGAAAGGTAGCGTGTTTACGGACCGCGCGATGCCAACTCCAGACGTTCAGCGCGCGGCTAAATGCTCCACATGTCTTTTCTTTCCTGTCTGGACCTCGTGAAGGCCGAGCGTTGGACGGCAATGACTTCCGACATAAATTACAATCAGCAGGAAGAGTCAGCTATAAGGAATCTGGTGATTTGGAACTTCCACGTGAGATGCAATTTAATCATTAAGTGGACTCTGTCGGGGTGGCATGTTCGTGCGCTCATGCAAGAAGCGGACTAGGATGAGTGGGGGAGGGAGACCCTACATTTCTGAGATGGGTGTTTGTGGAGTCAAAAGGTGCACACTTAAACAGAACTCAACTTAGGGGCCCACGGTTGAGCATCTGCCCAGCCACACACAGGAGAATTCTTCACGATTAAAGCCCCTCTGATTAATCTAACTTATGTGCCAAAACTGCACATGCGGCGTATGATCCCAATTACGCTGAAACTCGATTCAGCATGGAGTACCTCTACGGTTGTCCAGCCTCCCTCTGTTTTCATTGGACTGTGTTTGACAGCTTGCTACAATGTCACTCTCTGTTCAAATTTTAAGTGATAACGTCAAATGTGTATAACACACTTTGAACTATATTTACATTGATTTTATTGTAATGAAACATTCACCCAAAAAATGAAAACTCAGCCATCATTTTCTCACCCTCATGTCGTTCCAAACTGACTTTACTTCTTCTGTGGAAGACACACACATACACACACAAAGATATTTTGCTCCAGCTGTTTGTCTACATAATAAAAGTCGATGGGACCCAAAAATTTCAAGCTCTAAAAAGGACATCCATGATGTCCTTTTTGAAGGACATCATGGACATCAAGTCAAAAAGGACATCCATGATGTCCTTTTTGACTTGACTAGTAAATTACAAGTCTTCTGAGGCAACATGATCACTTATAGTATGATGAACAGTGCAAACTTTTTGCATGAAAGTTCTGGTGCCATATTTCGAGGGATCACACCAGATTTGACATTCCATTGACTTCTATAATTTAAAGGAGAACAGCTAAAACATTCTTCAAAATATCTTCTTTTGTGTTTCTCAGAAAAAATAAGCCATATGAATTCAAAATGATATGAGTGTGAGTATATTAGGTCCCACTTTATATTAAGTGGCTTTAAGTACTATGTTTAACTATGTGAAATCTCGAGGCCCTCAGAGAAGGAAATCAAGTTGAAATAAAGTCGTTATTTTTGTTTGTTTTTTGCGCACAAAAGTGTTCTTGTCGCTTGATGAACTTAAGATTGAGCCACTATAGTCACCTGGACTATTTTAAAAATGTCTTTAACTTTTCTGGGCTGGCAAGTTTCAATCCCTTAAGAAGCCTACGGAAAAGTGATCCAGCTCTCAGATTTAATCAAAATATAATATCGTATCTTCATTTGTGTTCTGAAGATGAACGAAAGTCTTACGGGGTTGGAACAACATGAGGGTGAGTAATTACTAACAGAATTTTAATTTTGGGGTGAAGATTGCCCTGGTTTTTACAGACAAGGCTTAAGGACAGTCCCGCATGTTTGAGCTGTTTTAACTGAAAGTAACTTGCACTGGCATACTGTATCATATCATTTGTCAGTCCCATTATTTTGTCTCAAGATTCACACCAGTAATGTTTTTTTTTCTAAGGCACGCTTACAAAAGCTACCTAAATGTCCTAATCGAAGGCCTAATCCTGGCTTAATCTAAGCCCTGTCTGTGAAACCAACCCATTGAGTTAGGGCATTCTGAGAATCGATCCCATGACCTTGGCGTTGTTAGCATACTGTTTGAGCTACCAGAAATAGGGATGCTATTGTTGCCATGGCAATATATGCACCATGCTCACTGGCTGAATGCTACAACACAAAAGTCCTTTTCACAGAAAATGCATTGTGAAACATTTGCAAAATGTCTAAATAAATGCCTATTGCTACGCCACATTTATCAAAGCACACACTAAAAGACCATTTCTAAAGAACGACGAGGTGATGACATTTTTACGAGAGAGGAAAATTCAAATATAGAGTGTATATGGTTTAAGGGTCTCTATGCCTCATTACTATACATGCACATTATGAGCTATTCATTGGGTTGAGCGCTCTGAGCTCCTGGGCGGCTCTGTTCAGATCTCAGCAAGCGAGGTGTGAATAAGGTCTCCACTGTTTCAGTGTTCTTACATGACCACGCCAGCGAGAGGGCACTCTCTCAGAGCCCAGCTTTAAAATAAACACAATTTGTATGTGTCTCAAAGCTTAACAGCCGTAGTTTGTAATTCCTAATGACCGCAATGTGCACGCTACTCTGCGTAATGCTCAAAAGCAGGCGTTATTGCGTCATTGTACAAACAGAACCAAAACACGTGTTGTCTTCGCCTACGCTTTCGATTGGTTATTGTATGAGTCACATATCATGCCGTCATTTTCGTCCTGACCTATTCCATCCACCGCAGCAGTTTCCCTGCTGCAAGTCAACAGAAAATATGTTTTGACATAGCATGAGTGAGGAGGAGGAATCATTCTGGAAAATGAAAAAAAGAGGGAGATCTAAAATTCATTAAGGGAAAAAGTACTTCATTTCCCAGTCTTAATGAAACCCTATCAAAAGTAATATTTCTCCATGTAAGTGCTGAGACTTTCCTAAAGTGCAGCAAATGACTTCTCAAAGACATCAGACTAATGGGAGAAGGCATTAGAGCACATAAACAAGGACATCATTCCAGCTGTTCGGCTGCCAATTTGATGTTCCTTTTTTTAGCCGTGACCCCCCCTTCCTCCCATCCCGAAGCCTTCCATTTATCCTATGAGCACAGTTTGCAGGAAATGTCAGCCCCCTGTGATTGATTTGAGATGGGCGATTCCCTGACTTCATGGTATAGTATAAAGCAAGACAGCTGTTGGAAGAAATCAAATTCCAGCAGGAGCTGGAAAGACTTATTTTTTCCATCTCTTTAACTGAGCCATTGGCTCTGACCAGACGAGTAAATAAAAAACACGGCCACAATGTGGCAGGAGGTGACCGAAGCGCTCATTATATAGCAATTATTGCACAAAAAAACCTTTCCTCTCAAAATCCAACTTGAAAGTCAATCCCACTTTTTAAAGACTTTTCAGAAGACATGACCAGAAGTGAGGATATGCTGTTCTCTGGACCCACTTGTCTAGATTTTCTGTAACAAGTTCAAGACGTGCACATGGCATAAACATGAAGGATCTGACCCAGTGTTCTTGTTTATGCCTTTCTTGAATGCTGTTGTTTTATGCCTGCCACTGACTGAGCAATTTCGGCAATCCTATAAGATTTTACAAATCTCACAGTACGTCATGATCTAATAAACTTGGGTACGACATGTAAGACTGTACGATGATGTCACCTAACGTTAGTATAGAAAATAAAACGTCATCAGCATGCGCTAGTGGTAAACAAATAGAGCAAGGTCAATCACAACTTTTCAAAATACGAGAATATGGACAATGTCATGGCTAGGGGTTGAGGTAAGTAGTTTTAAGTTTTAGCGCAATGTCGCATTGATCAACACGCCATTTTTATTGGCAGTAGACGTAGGTCGTAGCAGCAAACACAATAAGATAATCATGCTAATCTTTCGTCGCAAGAACGTGACAACGGCTGTCTTTGAATCTCTCTCAATGTAGGATAGGACCACTGTTTAGAGCCACGACCACAGACATGGCCACGATTGGTCATCTTTCGTCAGCCCAAAATCATACATTGTGTAAGAGGCATTACAGTTTAATTTTAAAATGGGTACAACAGCATAAAACAATATTTCATATTATAATTTTCTTTTTGTAGAAATTATATGTCTATGGTCTAACTTTAATTTTAAACAGTTGCTGAAAGTATAGCTTCCATAAATATAACAAAGAATGAAGAAATAAAATACTAGTGTGCCATGAATAAAATATACTGTATATTTTAAAAAGCATTGGTTTTTAATTGGCCGGACCAGTGTTGAGGAAAGTTACTTTTAAAGTAATGCATTGCAATATTGGATTAGTCCTTTAAAAAGTATAGAAGTATCGTCAAGTTAAGTACTCATAAATTGAAAAAACCCAAATCTCAAGGAAACCAGGGACAAAATAGACTTCCAGATTGTGTCTTCATCCCTCCACCACTCTATTTTGTAACTAAGTTACTTTTTAAGGAAGTGATGTGTTACATTACTTTTGTGTTACTTTTTCTGACATATTTGATTTTTGCTGATTAGGTAATATTCCAAGTTTGCATATCAGAGTTTTGTTAATTTTTAAGAATGATGAATGTGTTTTTGTGCAACAGAGATGAGTAAATGCATGCTAGAACTGTAATAACCATCATGTTTCCACACAACGCATCTGCACTCACTCTTGCTTTCTCTCAACAGGAGACGTGTCAAGTCAATATATGGAAAAACAAAGTAACTTGCGGTACATATTTGAAAAAGTAACTCAGATATTTTGTTGTAAATTTAAAATGCATTACTTGTTACCTTGTATTACTTGTAATGAGTTACACCCAATGTTGTGTCTAACTGAAAAAGAAGTCAAGGAGCCAACCATTTTGTTTCCAGTCAGACAAATAAAAAAACCAAAGTGCCCTTTCTTCCGGATGTCGCATAAACTCAGCCAAACAGAAAGAAACTGGTGAGTCAACACTTTTTGTATGCAATATGCATCATATGGTCAGTGAACGGACTGGATGTTCATGGGAATGCGGTTTGAAGTTGAGTACACCAAGTGGAGTGTAACTGCTACAAGCTATATTAAGACCGAATCAATCAATCACAACCATGTAATGACAGATGGACTCTGTACAAACACTCAAAACAATACAGAGCTTCCAAACCAGGCCGCTCAGCACGCAGCAATGAGTGGTTTGCACCACACTTCTTTTCACTTTCATCAATTTATAGCCTGAGTATATTAGTGATGATTTATGTCTTTGCCTGCCTTTAAAGGTCTGGATCTCATAATATATTACTAGCTTGCTCTGTTCCTGGTTCCTCAAACCACATAAACATTTTGAAGTAAGAAATGGTCATTGAGAAAAGTGTTATTTGAGTTTTTAGCGTTCTAAATAAAGTAGTCCGGGACGACGGGCAGCTGAATCAGTACATGCTGTGGGTCAGAATGAAACTCTGCGGTTGCGGTCGACAGAACGGCAAGTCATTAAGAGGTTGAAATAATGCAATATTGTTTCTCCCTATTCTGCAGTTTCTTGTCAGAGATGTTATCACACGGCTTTGAATGACTTCAGGACTTCCGGCCATTTTCGTTTAGAGAATGCTACGTAATTGTAATGATCTGGAAAATAGTAGCAAGCCGGTCACACTCTGTTGTTTTTTTGTCACTGTTTATGTTTTAAGATGACGGATAGTTTAAGTTGGGAATAGAAAGTCTTTAACATTGTAATCACTTCTCTTTTTTCCTCTGCAAAATGTGTACACAACAATCAGTGGATAAAAATGTGGGTTACAAGTCCATTGTGTTAGACATAAGAAAGATTTTTTTTTTTAAAATTTTTTTAGGATCCAGATGGGCCGCATTTGAATGGAATACAATGGGGACATTGCATCATTGACCAAATTGGATTTCAGCATCATAGAGTGTAGTCTTTACAGTAAAATGGTCATATTGTGAAATAATATTACAACTTATAATAACTGTTTTCTATTTTATTAAACAATAGTCAACATTTGAATCGATCAAAAAAGTTCAAGACAAGAACGCGTATTCAAAATTCATTTATAACTTTGATGAAAGGTTTTGATCCACTTCAAACATTGAGTGCTGTATATTAAAATGTCATTTATTCCTGTGATGGTAAAGCTGAATTTTCAGCATCATTACATCAGTCTTCAGTGTCACATGATCCTTCAGAAATAATTTTGTGTAAAGGATTCTTGATTTTTTTAAAAAAAAAAAAAAAAACTTTTTCTTAATCTTTAAGATTTTTTTACTGTCACTTTTGATCAATTGAATGTGTTTTTGTCACTGTTTGTTTTGAGATGACGCATTTTAGAAAAGAAAGTCTTTACTAGCATCAGAGAGTATGTTAGTCTTTAATGTGATTTAAATACAAAAAATCTTATTATTACAGCCTTATATTATGGCAGACTTACTAAGCATTATGTGGTCAATCCTTCTTATTAAGTCACATTCAAAGAGCTGTGAGATTTTGCTAATGTTAGCCAAGACTTATTCTGTGAAAAAAATAACGTTCAAATCAATTTATGTAATTTGCAAAGGCATATTAATGTTTACGGAATTATTGATGCAGCCAAATACAGATTGTAATTACTAATGGCTGACAAACCTCTTTCTCTCCCTCACTTTCTCTCATACACACACACACACACACGTTCAGTTGTGACTGATGAATATTACTCCATCAAGCAGAATGAAACAACGCCAAGCGACTGAGCCAATCAATCTGTCGGTTAGAATGATCAAGGCTGTTTATATGACACTGCAATGGACAAATACAGCCATAAGACACAGTTTACACCCATAAACAGATGTTTTGCATCAGGTACGTGGTTTAGTCGGCTGTTAAGGACGTCTTAAATGACCCCAATCAGGGAATGACAGAATATTTGCCCAAAAAAAAAAAAGCCGAAACCTCAAATTTTAACTTCTACGTTTTCACCAGTGCACACGGCGTGTTATGCAGGAAGGATGAATGAGAGCGATTCCAAGGAAAATACCAAACAAGCTTTCAAGTGTGAGTCAAAACTGGAAAAAAAAAAGTTGTAGAGACAGCAAAGGCGATTTTTTAAAGCCCACCCAGTCCACGCTCTTACATTCATCCTTTTAGGACTCATTCAGTGATGGCTAATTGGGTATTAATGTGCCAAAAAAATCTAAATGAAATAACATAGGATTTGCCAAGAAAATCTAAAAGGAACAGGTCTCGAGATTCAGCATGGAGAGCCGCTCTGGAGCTGGCAAGAGATTTATGACATGTTAACGCGGTCGACGACAGGGCAGTCCGCGCCAAGGCATCCCGCTGCGTGTGCATTAAGGAGCCGGCTCTCTTAAACATGCTGATCAAAATATTAATGCTAAGAGTAAACACAGGCTCTTTATCTGACAGTGATTTACATTACAGAGACCTTAATCCAAGAGCAGGCCAGTGCTTCCCTCATTAGCCGCCGCAACCTTTACCTCACACTTCTCTGCCACGCACACAGGTGGATGCACTACTCTGGGTGACTGTTGTGTTTATGTTATCTTTTCATAAGCTCCGCTTGAAATTTGTCAAACTGCATCATTGTTTAACTATGTGCCAGTCAAACGCAGGCGTGCCAGATGGTTGCCTCTCCCCCAACCTTGCCCTTGGCGGTTTCAGTCATACCGAATTTCAAGAGTGAAGTCTCTGGTCCACTGACTTGCTTTTTTCACACCCTTTTTTCATTTGCTTCTGCCAGGGTCTGCCCATGGAAAGGTGTAACGGCATTCACCGAAATCTAAAATGGACAGATGAGGGGGGAAAAAGCGCCCTCAAGTAGATGCACATAAGTTATATGACCGCTAAAAAAGCATAATTGCTGAATTGTTTAACATAGCATTTTCTCATAGGGGTCAGAGTTATGGAAACTGTTAATGACATCTTGCGCTGAAACCGAGACCATGGAAAAGTCAGAGAAATTTGTCACCATTTCATTATGAAAATAGAGGACCTACCGCAGACGCATGTACTTTCTGAAGTGTCGTTTTTAATATATGTTAATATGTAAGTTACAATATGTTTCACGAAAAGGTGTTAGTTCACTTTAAAAAAAACTTTTGCTGATAATTTACTCACCCCCATGTCATCCAAGATGTCCACGTCTTTCTTTCTTCAGTCGAAAAGAAATTAATTAATTCCAGGATTTTCTCCATATAATGGACTTCATTGGGAACCAAACGGTTCAAGGTCCAAATGAGAGTTTCAGTGCAGCTTCAAAGGGCTTTAAACGACACCAGACGATGAATAAGGGTCTTATGAAGCGAAACGATCGGTCATTTCAAAAATAAATAAAAAAGTTTAAGTTTTATAAGCACAAATGCTCGCCTTGCTCTGTTCTGTGATGAGCGTTCGTGACTCTCCTGTTCAAACTCGTTCATCAAAATGAACAAATCTTTTTTCGAGTCATGACTCGAAGGGTCCTAGATAAGACCCTTATTCATCATCTGGTGTCGCTTAAAGCTGCACTGAAACTCTCATTTGGACCTTGAACCGTTTGGTTCCCAATGAAGTCCATTATAAGGAGAAAATCCTGGAATGTTTTCATCAAAAACCTTAATTTCTTTTCAACTGAAGAAAGAAAGACATGGACATCTAAGATGACATGGGGGTGAGTAAATTATCAGCAAAAAATTTTTTAAAAGTGAACTATTCCTTTAACTTAGCGCAGCTAAAAAGAAAATTATAGCATAGATGTTCATCTTTTGTAGGGATTGTAGGAATAAAAGAGGGAAATCCAACTGACATAAAAAAGTCTGCACCTGGAATGGATGCACTTTGACAGAAAGGTGTTTTCCAGATGAGGGTAGGAGTCAAGAATGTGTTAATGTGTTTAAGACAATCAACCCGAAGATTAAGCCTAATAGCAATTGCAGATCTTTGTTTTGACAAGTGGAAAAAAGCACCCAAAATAATATTTACAGCAGACGAGTATCTTTTTACTATATGGTGGATGAGCTTTGAATCAATTTAGCTAGCTAATGTTTGATTCTTTTTTTTTATCTTTGGGTCTTTCGCCTTGTGCTAGTCAAAATGTTACAAATGAGGTCTTCGCTGATCCATTTTCAGGATGCGTTGGCCACGAACACGGGCCGTGGCTGGATGTCATGAGTGAAGGTCCAGATGGTCCTATCAGTGTCTCTGCTTCAAATCTAAACAGGTTGACATTTTGCAGGTGCTGGAAAACACTGGGATCAAGCGCAACTTCCTCCACGGTTTATAAAAGGAGACAAAGGTCAAGGCCTCCCAACACTACCTCTGATCAGTGCCATCATTCTCTGTAAGTTCTCTGAGCGCGGCGTGATACTGAGGACCCGGCGCTTGATAATGTGCAGTTGCAGCGAGAGACTGTGATTGATCATTGACTTGAAAGGACTTTTGTATATAATTCCACTCCCCACTTCAACATGGCTGGGTGTTTTTTTTTCTGTCTCTCAAGAGAGGACAGTGCCTTGCAGTAAGAAAAAAGAGAGAACAATCAGTACAAAAACTAACCAAAAAGAGAGAAATATTACAGAATAAAAAACAAATATTGTGTAATTATTACAAAATATAACAAATACAAAATTGTGAGTATAACATTTTTGATTGAAAACACAGCATAAACGGTAATTTTGTGAAATGTTATTACAATTTAAAATAACATTTCAATTAAAATGTTATATTTTATAATGTAATTTATTCCTGTGAAGGTAAAGCTGAATTTTCCAGAGTTTTTACTCCAGTGCCACACGATCCTTTTTTAATTCTTATTAATGTTGAAAACTGTTATGCTGCTTAATATTTTTGTGAAAACTGTGATACATTTTTTTTCAGGATTATTTGATGAATGGTCAAAATAACCGCTCTTATTTGAAACAATTTTTTTGTAACATTATAGAAGTTCACACTGTCACCTTTGATAAAGTTTATATTAGGTATAAATTAGTACTGTCAAAACTATGGAAATTTAAAAAAAAAAGAATAAGACGCTCCCCAAGGTTGCATTTATTAATAATCAAAATACAGTTAAAACAGTAATATTGTGAAATATTATTAGAAATGAAACAATTATTTTCTATTTTAATTAGTGCTGGGTAACGATTAATCGCAATAATTGCATCCAGAAATATTTTTAAGAAATTAAAAAATTTAAGAAATATTTACATGCATATACCGTATATATATTTATACATAATTTTTATTAAATATAAATATTAATATTTTATATATTAATAAAAGTTTGTGTTTACATAATATATGTGTGTGTAGTGCATGTGTATAATTATTTTATATATATATATATATATATATATATATATATTATACACACACATGCATGTACTGTATATATTTAAAAAATATTTCCATGCTGTACATATATTTATACATAATTTACATTAAATATAAATATCAATATTTTATATATTAATAACACATTTGTCTTAAATATATACATGCATGTGTGTGAATTTTTATATACAAAATAATTATACACAGTACACACACATAACGTAAACACAAACTTTTATTTTGGATGCGATTGATCGCAATTTTAATACATTTAAAAATGTAAAAGCTGAATTTTTAGCTTCATCACTCCAGTCTTCAGTGTCACATGATCCTTCAGATCAGGATCATTTTAATATCCTGATTTGCTGCTCAAGAAACATATATTACTATTATTATTCTCAATGTAGAAAACTGTTGAGCAAATGTTAAGCAGCAAATGTGTTTTTCAACATTGATGATGATAATAACAATAAAATGTTTCTTGCTGATTTAATCCAGAAATCATCTTTACATCAAATGGAACCGAACCATGAATTTACTCGAACTAAAAGAATCCCAAATACAGAGAAGGGGCTTTGCCTCCTCTTGTCTAAAGTCCCCCCTACAGCACTGATAGCCCCTCCTATATGTACAGAGGTGAAGTAACAGCAATTGCATGCGCTGGAGTGCTGAAAGGCTCAACCTCTGCGCCCTTCTTCTGTCACGCTGAAATTAATAACCGTTGATTTGTATTTAATGCTCAATTTCCTCTCTATTATTACAGGCAGTGTAGCGATGGGCTTGGTTTGAGACAGAGTTCATATGACAGCCTTTCTCTTTTCCTCTCTCTCTCTCTCTCTCTCTCTCTCTCTCTCTCTCTCTCTCTCTCTCTCCTTCTCCCACTCTCGCTCTTTTTTTTTTTTTGCCAAATAGCAAATGGCTTGCACAAATGTTGCATGCTCGTCAAACAACATCTCATTACCGAGTCACTTTTGGGGCTGTTAGTGCGTGCATGGAAAAATGGGAGAGTGTGTTTTGGGTTTAGTGTTCAAACTTTAAAACAGGAATGAAATATGTCCCGTGCACTGCTCAAAATACACTTATGACGTTCGGTTGAGAGAAGTGTGAATATTTTTGGATGATATCTTAGGCTTTGCGCCCACCGTGGAGGGGAAGATGTGGGCATTGTGTCTCAGGTCAACAAAACAAAGAGAATCATTACAAGAGTCATTACAAAAGCTGACTGAAATACAAAGCGACTTTGTTTTATGGAGATAAATGCCCTAATTTTTCTTCGGATGTTCTCAGAGTTAATGTTTATTCAAATTGGGTGAAACATCACACCTCAAACTATTAAAGGGCCATTCAAGTTTTGTTCTGCATCATGTACTTTAGTTGGATTTTTATGGTGTCATTTGTCAAACTTCGTACCTTTCAGTAACACATTTGTCAAAATTTATCAAAGTCAAATGAAAAAAAAAAAAATCCAAACACATGAAGTTTCACTACTCGCTCTAAAGAAAATAGGGAGAAATGACACATTGTTTAATCAGGCGTAACGTATTAAAGTGCCGTTGACTGTGATACAGTATCTCAAAAATCACTGACATTTTGGAAAGCCCGGTCTTCACTCTAAAAATTTTAACAACTTTGGGTCAAATATGGACAAAAACAGCCATTAGGGTTTAATTTTTTAATTATATTTTTACCCCAACATTTGGGTTTGTCCATATTTGACCCAAAGTTGGGTTAAAACAACCCAGCATTTTTATAGTGTAAGATTCACATTTATTTTATTTTTATTTAGTTATATTTTGAAATAGCTAAGTAGCAAACCATATACTTGATTATCTGGCATAAATCATATTCGATTACTCTTGTCTTACTAATAGTTTAATAGATAGCATTCAAAAAATTAGTCACATGAGTTTATTTTATTTGAGTAATCAGTGATCCTGAGATTTTCAAAACCAGCAGAGCATGAGAAACCAGTTATGATTTATAAGCACTATTTTAAACAACCAAAGGGTTAAACGATAAGCTGCCATCACGTAACATTGACCCCCTTTTTAGTGTATACTTTAAGTAGTAAACTTTTGAGTACACAACTAGTTTACAATCAGCTTTTTCATTTGAACTGCAACTATACAAGTGAACTTTAGTATACTGAGTTTGTACATGTAGCACATTTTTTTAGTTTATGAAAGTACACTTTGAAGTATACTTAAACTATCAGTTTAGTAACTAACTAACTAAAAAATGATTTTGCAAAGGGAAACATTTCACAATATGAGCAGGGATGCCTCCTATCATAATAAATTTGATTTATATAACCCTTTTGCTACTTTTACTTTTTTAAAGTGTTACATAAACAGGACTCACTGTTAAGTCTAAATGCTCAAATAATAGTATAACTTAAATTAAATAAATTAGTTCAAAACAAATAACTGAGTATTTAGAACTATTTTTCTTTTCAGTTCACAGAACTGACACATTAAACATAATAATAATTGTTTGATGGTTTTGAGTTTTATAAACTTGTTTCTTTTCATTTAGACAAACTTAAATTTAACTAGAACTGCGGGCTGGGATTTCTATTTCTCAGCATGCTTTGCCATGCCAGTTCTAATTAAATTTAATTAAACCTGCTTAACTGATTACCTCAAATGATTTAGAGTTTTGCCAACCACACTGTAAAAAATATATTTTCATGATTTGTAATCACAACATTTTTTTCTTTTGTCAAATCAACTTAAATAATTTATGTAGTTCATATAACATAATATTTTGAGTTTCTGATGATTAAATCAATCTCCTTCATTGTATTAACTCAATTTTTCAATTCCAATGAACTTAAAATTTTAAGGCAACCAGGTTACTTCATTTTTTAAGTTAAACCAACAATATTTTTTACAGTGTATTAGGGTTTACAGTGGAGGTGACGGGTACTATCAACACACACAGCACAATAACAGTATTTTTTGTAATGCCAAAAATATTTACAAGTGCATTTCCATTGTATATCATTTTTATTGGATATTCAAATGAAATGAGTCGCACCATGTCAAACCTTATGGTTACTTGCTGTTTAAACACATATCTTCACACTTAGATCATCATCACACCCTAAATTTCAAGCTATTGTAAGTAATCCACGAGTGTGAAAAGACAGTTTACGCTTCAGTCCTCTCCTTTTGTAGCACACTGCAAGCGCTGATAAACATTATAAATATGAACTGAAGTGGCAAATGATATTAAAGTTGCCATTCAAAGGCATCAGTGTCTGATGAGTTCCTTTCTCGAGGCCTCCAAAACCCACATGGCCTCTTCCTCAACTCCTGCCCTCACTTTAACAGCATAATTAAATTCTCTCAAGCGCATTCCCGTTCATTTTGTGTCCAAACTTTTTTCTTTAAATTAATCCCTGTACCTGTTAACACCTGACACATTACGGCAATTCCCAACTGTGTTATTCTCTCATCTTGTTACCTGGCTGTTTCGATTACACCACAAACAAATGGCTTGTTTGTCTTTCATTAACATCAGATCAGTCATCTGGCCACGGTTTACCCATAAATCGAAACACTAAAGCATGTTCCATCTTATCCTTTCCTGTTTGAGGAAATTTCTCTGTGGCATTCCAGAGTGACAGGCCCTGGGATGCAGATTGGGACTTTTCATTATTCCTCTTGTCAGGTTCCCCACCTGTGGCAGTCACAACACATTCTATCCTCCCTCCATCTCCCTGACAAAACACTCCCTCTTGTTTTGACAGACGATCCTCAAAACAGCTGCTGCGAGCGAAAGAGTTAACATCAGCGAGGAAAAAAAACAGACAAGCAAAAGCCATCTCATAAAGACTGTTGAAAAACTGACTGGCACAGTTATAGCGTGATCCATTAAGAGCTCCAAAACAAAAGGTGATGCAAGTCAGTTTGTCAACGGGTGTCTAAATGGCTTGTGCTGAACAGTGATGTAATTGTATGAGCTGCAGAGTGTGTGTGAGTGATAGACCTATGCCTTGACTTGTAGTTCTGGAAAAGCTGCTTGGATCGAGAATTACATAAATTATTGCATACAAAAAAATTATAATAATGAAAATCTATGGCAAACACTAGTAATGCTACCATTAATGCAAATTACGTATTTGAATTATTATTTTTTGGTTGATTTTGGGGAACTACTTTAAAACTGTAGCTTGTCAAACTAAATGTTAAATGTAAAAGTTTTAAATCATTTTCTGTAAATCTGAAAGGAAATCTAAAAAAAAAAAAGAATTACATTACCTGAAACGTAAATGAAAAGTAGAAATCTTGACCTGACAAAAAGCTGAAATAAATGCGTTTAACTGAAGTACCAAATTAATAAAACTGGGAAAAAAAATAAATGTAAGATATATAAAAATATGTTTTTTAAAAAAGAGAGAAATACAATTAAAAATGACAAAAGCCAATACAATTACTAAAACCTCAACTAAACTTAAAATAAAATCAGAAAACATAAAATAAAAGCTAATTCAAAACATTAATAAATAAAATAGCATATAAATAGTACTAAAATAACATTTAAACCAATTAAAAAAGTGTCTATGGCTACACAGAAGCTATTTGCGGATGGATTTTTAAAAAATATATATAGAACTTTCAAATGATTTTTGTATTATTTTCGCAATCAAAACAATATTAATAGCACACAACAAAATGGCACAATAAAGGTGACAGGGATACATTTACAGTAAATTAAAAAATAAAATCTAAATTTTGTGATAAACAAAAGCATTTGCTCTTTTAAATATTTACTATTTCTGATTAAAAAAATGCTGGGTTGTTTCAACCCAAATTTGGGACAAATATGGACAAACCCAAATTTTGGGTTACAAAATGCAATAAAAAAATTACAGTTGGAAGTGAAAGTTGAAGTTGGGTTAAAAGTGAAATGACATTTTTAACCCAACATTTGGGTTTGTCCATATCTTACCCAAATTTGGGTTTGAACAACCCACCATTATTTAGAGTGAGGAGAGCTTTTGATTATTGCCTCAGTTTGATCAAGTAGCAAAACTGTGAATGCAATACAATAACAAAAATCAGCAATGTATCAGATTTACGTTACACCACTGCATTGGAAAGAGTAGCGAGTTACTGGAGAACCTACACTATTTTAAAAAGAGCTGAGCTATTGTCACGTTACTGAAAACAAGTAGTCAAGTTAGCAGCATCACTACTTTTAGTTCCTCCCCGAGGTCGGTGGTGTGTGCATTGTGAACTGATGACTCTAATTGCAGGGATATTGCAATTGTACAAAACATCTGGAGAGAGCATTATGCAACAAATCAGCTTCCTGCCCAAGAGTACAGGAGCTTTACTAAATTGAAGCATATACTTGACAGCATATCATGCGGCAAATGACACTACTTTCCAAAATGATGTGTTCCATTACACAGTGATGGGGCTAAACGTCTCTTGCCAAATAAGATTGTCGTGTGAGAGTTATTTTAGAAACTGCACTAATAGCTCTTCATGCCTTTGATAGCAGTTGGGCAAATGCCAATGTCATTTCAAGTCTCGAGTTTCTAAAATTTGATGATTGGTTTCCTTGCACACAACCTAATCATAACCTGCTTGTGTCAGATTAAGGTTAACCAGGAAATGGAATAAATATTACAGAGCTTTTTGTCGCATTTTGTCCTCCTCGCAGCATTTATGAAGAAATTGTTCGTATTTTTGAAAAACATTCTGAAATGATGTACGCTAAAATTAGATGATGACTTTGTTCTGCATTACTGGCCAAATAAAGGCTACTACTATGACTATATACTTGTATTTTCCATGAGGGGGGTCACCTCATGGGGGCGGCCATTTTGAAATCACATGACCAGGCGAATACTAAATGTAAAAAGTGCATCGGTAACTGAAACCGTTAGCTTTAGCTAGGGCTGCACGATGTATCACTTTAACATCGATATCGCGATGTGCGAATCCACGATAGTTACATCGCAAGGATGTGCGATGTCACTCATATCGTAGTTATTCCGTGATTCGTGATCAGTAGGCTACGTGCCAGCAGCTCCCCGGCCCGTAAGGCTTGTGATTCGCGGATTAAATGCAAAGTTTAACCATCATAGTGTGCGTTTATCAATTTGCAAGTCCTGTCAGTTTAAACATCAAGCGCAAGAAGACTGGAACTTGCGCGTTATTTTCTGTCAGTCTTACTAAAGCGCATTTTTGTCCCGCCAAAGCTTGACCGGTGAATGATGTGTGATGCAGATGACGATGAGTGAGTGACTTCTGCGCTCGTTTAAATGAGAAAGTGAAAGTCCCAGTCGCGTGTGCAGTCTCACCGTCTTCAAACTGTCTTGATCTCTCTCCCAGTCTCGCGCATATAATGATTTGAGTTGACTAATATCTTTGAGAATACATGACGGTAAATGATCGGAAGACAAGTTATTATTTTTTTTCTGAACTACTACTGGTTGTGAATTGCCGTTCCACATCCAGATGACATTACATAAACCACACTTTGAATAATAAAAAAAAGCTATCCAGTGATGAAATGTTTTCTGTGTTGACACAAATCTTGTTAAAAAAAAAATTTTCTAACCTGCCTGGATAATCACACAACGTGTGGCGTGGTCCGTTAATGACGCGTCCGATTCGCGAACTAATGACTCGTTTGAACCGATTCACTTTAATGAATGGTTAAAACAACTGATCTATTCAACACTGAACTGAAGATACATAAATCGGAAACACTTCACAATAAGGTTACATTTATTAAAGTATAGTAAACTACATTAATAATAGTAATTCATTACATTTATATAGCACTTTTCTCTGCACTCAAAGTGCTTTATATAGGGGGAAGGGGATCTCCTCAACCACCACTAATGTGCTGCATCCTGTTAACATAACCTGTTAACAACATTAGTAAACATTCAATTAATATTAGTTTCTATGCGGATTTATTCCATGACAAAACCACCCCAGTCATTCTAGAATGATTCATTCTTTCCAAATAGAGCTATTCAAGTCATCTGGGGAAATTGTTCTAATATCGCAATATATATCGTGGAAATATAAAATATCGCAATGCCATTTTTTACCAATATCGTGCAGCCCTAGCTTTAGCATGATACATACACTGTGCTATCTGTCAGCAGCCTAAAACGATTACCACATCGACTACTGAAACATAAAAACATTACTGACTGCACCTTTAAATATAATAAAAAAGTATGCTAAATGCAATAACATTTCACCGTATTTGAGCTGGCCTGCCAAATTCGAGAATCTCTTAAGTCCTTAAGGCTCTGAAGAGCCACTTCATGTTTGTTTAGTCGCACAGTCACAATGTAGATTCGTAGAGGCTCATAAAGAGGGTGGATTGCAGAGCTATGAAGAGCAACTTTTGAAGGCCATCAGTCACACGTACCACGCACAAAAAAATAGTAAGCCAAGCCAAAAGAGACTTCTCAATCAAACCATGCCAAATATCGCCATCAAACTCCAGCAAACCATGGCTATGTTTTAGGAGTGTTCTCGGTTGAGAAGAGCCTGATGAAGCTATCAAAACAAATGTAAGCACTCCTTCATTAGGTGAGCTCTCTGGCATAGTGTTGTTTGAGCAGAGTGGTTACGAGGGTACACTGAGCTTTGTTGCTTGAGTGACGTGACCTTTTGTTGGCCCTCTCTCACAGAGGATACAGTGATTAAGTAATCACCTGTGTACACAACCTTTCCTCACCTTTCCTTCCAGGCACTCTGTCAGAGCTAAAGGGATGACACACAGCCCGCTTTCACACACCCCCTCGGCCTTCTCCATAGGAAACGGATTAACACCACCGACGAATGCTGATGGCAAAAATGTCTTTAGTGCTTTCAGACAGAGTGCAAGACTGATCATTTCACAATCGTGCATGCAGGGAATGGTGAAGAGTTAAGCTTTTAATGCACCCCGGTACATCATCCCGATTAAAATAAATGCCTTACCGTACTTTAGTGCTGCACTGTTTGTCTTGCACGCTATGGGTAATGAAATATCCACATTTAACTACAAGACAAGTATTTAGCTGTTCTGTGTGTGTTTAGAAGGCTAGACGAAAAGAAATATCAGTTTTATGATTGTGCCAAAATATGTCAAAATGATTCAAAACTAGACAAACCTACAAATACTTTTTCTAACATTAATTTTTCTCATGTTATAGAATTATAATGTCTTCAAAACTATGACAAATCATAAATGAAGGTATGTGAAGTATGTAGCAAACCACACATTTTATCAGCTTTAAAGGGATACTCCACCATTTTTTTTCAAATTAAACTATGTTATTCCCTTAACTAAGACGAGTTGATAAATACCTCTGTTGTCTCAATCGCTCTGGCGTGCGAGACACTTTGATCGCACTTAACTAGCCCAGTTCATTCAATAGGGGCCAAGCAGAGAAGCTAGTTAAAGGAGTAGTTCATTTTTTAAAAAAAAAAACTTTTTTAAAATTAAGAAAAATTAAGGTTTTTAATGAAAACATTCCAGGATTTTTCTCCATATAATGGATTTTACTGGTAACCAAATGGTTCAAGGTCCAAAAGACAGTTTCAGTGCAAACTGTTCAAAGGGTTTTAAACTATTCCAGACAATGAATAAGGGTCTTATCAAGCCAAACGATCACTCATTTAAGAAATTTTTTTTTGCTCTATTCTGTGATGCGCGTTCGTGACTCTCCTGTTCAAACACGTTCATCAAAATGAACAAATCTTTTTTCGTGTCATTTGGTTCTTTAAACGAACGAAAGGAATGAATTGACTCAAGAAAAGATTCATTAATTTTTTAAATATGTACGATTTAGCAAAAATCATAATTATCCAACACTATCTCACGAGCAATTTGTACGAATTCGACGAATGATTAAAAAGTGTCTAATTCGTACTAATTTGTACAATCTCACTCGTACGATTTGTACGATTTGTCTAAACCCACGTGATGGGTAGGTTTAGAGGCGGGGTAAGGGGTAGGTCATTCATACGAATTCATACGAATTGGCCAATTCGTAGAATATGTACGATTTAGCAAAATCGTACTAATTCGTACGAGTGAGGTCGTATGAATTGTTACGAACTAGCCACTTTTTAATCATTCGTCGAATTCATACGACTTGGTCGTGAGATCGGGTTGAATTATCTACCTCGTAAAATATGTACAAATTGCCGTGAGATTGGGTTGTTTTATCATGTTTCAAATTTGCTACATGAAAGTATTTTATATAATAAATACACTCTTACTGACCTCAAACTTCTGAACAGTAGTGAGCACATATATACAAAAATAATTTCATACACCAAAGCTTGAAACAATTTTAAAAAATCTTCTGTCAAGTACGTCAAATTTTTTTGTTTCTTTTGACTGGTAATTGGTATGATTCAAATCATTTTCCAAGTTTTTTTTTTCTTCGATGACCATTTTAGTCACAAAAAGGTTTATTTTTGTGACCAAAATCCACAAAACATACTGTACATCAAGTTAGAATAAAGAAAACTTTCCTCTGGGAAAAATGTTACTGAGGACATATTTTCCAATTATTAGGTAATTTACTGTGCCCAGCTTATTTTTTTACTCCATGTCCATTTGGCAATAAAAACAGTCATTAGGCCAACAGTAACTGACGTGTCCTTGTCGAGGTTAAACATTATTTGAACTGCGGTGTCTAGGGAGGTCATTACAGTCATGCTCATTTAATTGTGGGCTTTGTATGTCACTTTTTGCACACTGTAAATCCAACATTACCAGCTTACTCAAACTCACTCTATTACGTTGAATTTAAAACAATTTAAGTCAGTTTTTCAATATGCCACGTGCAATTAGGCCATTCGACAGATCCAACTGTGTGATTGGCTTCGTCTACCGTTCGTGTCACGGCCCATTTTTTTTACGATTATCCCAAAAACAAGGCAAAATGTAGGTCTAATAAAAGTCCAGCTGTAACTCCTGTGTGTTGGACCAAGACCCTTTTAATTTCAACAAGCGCTTTGATGGATGCTAGTTTCAATTTCTTTAACGCGGGAAATTAGCTTTCATTCTCGTTGCATCAGTCGAAAAGTCGCCATTGTGTTGTCTCCGGCCCAAAAGAAAACATTATCACAGTGCGCTTGCTGGGTCACCTTTACCGCACCTCTAACTGCTACCTCACCACCTCCCAACGAGCTGCCAAACTAATACAAAGAGCGCAGCGGTTCGACAGGTCTGCCTCTGTAGCCTGATACGGCACAGGCTTGTCCGAGCTCTCCCAATTGATTCAGTGGCACGCTCCTTGTTTAAAAAAGGCCAAGACGATGGGGGGGGTAAGAGGACTTTTAGTTCATTCATTAATCACAGAAGTAAACAGGCCATCCAGTGACACCTGGTGAGGTTAATGCCCGGGACCCTGGAGTAATCACCACCTCCCCCACGCACCGACTCGCCGAACCACTCACATGAAAGCTTGTGATTATAGAGGAAATGGGAATTAGCAGAAACATTTCGGAAAAGGCAGTCTCCAGTCCGTTTGGTAGCGAAGGATGGATCGGCGGGAAAAAACGGAGAGGCTGTGGGCTGATTGGAGCCTTCCCTTGAGGGAGCCGAGTGGGGAGAGGCAGGGGGCCAAAGGTCGAGCCTACACCAAATTAGTAGTGTCTGTTATTCGAAACCAAAATAAAGCAGGAGCAGAAGTAAGCGATTTCTCCCCCCCCTCCGATGCTGGAGTGCTTTCAGGGCTCTTTCTTGAAAATTACCGAGAGGCCACATCGCAATTAGTGGTTTGTTTCTTTTAGACTGAAATATGGCCATAATTCATAGCTTTCAAATCATTTCATTGGAAAGATGTATTGGCTAGCCAGGACTGAAGAAGTAATTGTAACACATGATATGGCAATTTGTTACCCCGGCAGCAAGTACACAAGGCATTTGCATAGCGTCGCATTAAACGTGGGAGAGCATATAATTAGTTTCCAGTATGGCGTGTAACAGAAAACGGACTGCGAAA
Source organism: Cyprinella venusta (assembly GCA_038021265.1). NCBI lineage: Eukaryota > Metazoa > Chordata > Actinopteri > Cypriniformes > Leuciscidae > Cyprinella > Cyprinella venusta. The sequence continues at coordinate 22,489,146 of CM075879.1, forward strand.
GTTATCACACCTCTTTCATTAAAGAAGTATGAGGCACTAAACTTTGCTATACAGCTTGGCTTGTAATGGCTCCAGTTAGTGTCTCAAGTGTCAAAATATGCTTGGACGTACAGTACATTTCCAGATTTTTCCCTGTACCTTACACAACGTGACTGCCGGCCAGCTGAAAGCCAAGGTTGCTCGATATTTTGCTCGAATATACAAACACGATCCGCTGTTTAGAGCCTGTTTAGTACATCGACCATGAAAAATCACTCTCATGTGCGACTGATAAATGTTCAAATGAACGGCATGCCAGGGCTTTGTTTAACTGAGATTTTTAGGCCTAATCCATTTGACATGAGTCATTAAGTTCTCTATGCAATAATTACAGCGTCCACGTAAGGTTCCAAAAGTGTGTTTCGATACATAACAGGCTTGCCTTTCCCAGAATGTTGTCTTTTTCCAATGAGAAACCAGAGCATCAGCTTTCCAAAGCATGAATAAGAATTCCTGCTCCAACGCTGTCTGTTGCTCATTACGGATTGTAGTATAACTTGGGTATCAAATATAGGGCATGTTTCCATCTCTGTTACATAATGACCTTAACTTTGAGAGCAATCAATCCATTAATAAACAATTTAAAAATCTGATTGCACATGCAGAGGCGTAACAAAAGATCCGTTGTTTCAGGTCAGTTATATGATGTCATTAAACTCTACAGTCGGTTTTACAATGGTCACTCTAGAAGTAGTATATCATCCTCTCCAAAACATTCTCATTTGTTTAAACCTAAAACCCAGAAATGGAATGGAGGGTATTCATCGTATAATAAATATGTGGACATTAAACAAGTTTTTCGGATTTTACCTGTATTGTACCTTTTTTTCTAAGAAATAATAAGAATATTTTAATGTAGTTATACAAAACAATCGGACTATATTACAGTAGTTTATAGGCCACTGAAATCCTCTGATTTTCACTGCAATAGATAACTAATAAACACTATCTGCATCAGTATGAGACAAGAAAGTGCTACTAGACAACATGATATGAAAGATGTGTGTCTGCAGGATGTATCCGACTCAAGTGGTATGAATAACAAAACAACACTTTATTAAACAGTGTCCAAATTGTATACTGTAGACAACAAAAGGTGAGCAATGCAAGTATAATGTCGCACAAGTGTGATTTGTAAAGATCTTATATTGCCAAAATCACAGTCTGTAGGAAGCATTGCAGGGGTTGTGAGGTGGAGAACAGGTGAGGGAACTAGGAGACAAGATCTTGGAGAGATCTCAAGAGGGTAAATAACTCAAGTATGTCAGGTAAGTAATCCGTATAGTCGTAGACCAGATAGTGTGTGACTGAGATGCGTGTTTAAATTCTGTGATCAGTTGATCAGTTGCAGGTGCAGATGATGGATGTGAGTATGTGCAGGTGAAAAGCAGAAGGAATGCTGGGAATTGTAGGACTGAAGTAGGACTGGTGCACTTGTGACAATAGTTATTAATATTAGCCTACTTGGCTACTCGGCCTGCTCGGCACTTAAATGTATAATTACACTGTAACAAGGACACCTACAAATAAAGTAAAACCCTACTTTTTCCACTAACCTGAATAATTGGACTGATTTACAATGTTTCCATAGATTACATGGATGATTAACATTGAACATTAACAAGAAATATCTTGCTGCTTGAAGGAGCAATTAGCCATTTGGAATTAAATATTCCAAAGAGCCGTGTAATAGAGTGCAACAGTCGGGTTCCAGGAGTAAAAATCTAATTTGTTTTCTCTGTTGGGAACTGATCTTTAACCTTAACATATAAACCTTTAAAGGCAGATCAACTGTGAGCTTCGAGGTTGTTAATCAATTGTATGCTTTTGTTAAAACCATTCGACATTATTTCAATATATTTACAAACAATCATGTGAAAGTCCAGATGAAAAACTACATTAGCCTACGCAAAGAAATCTCCACCAATCATAGAATCGCAACAAGTAAATTGCGGCAAAAGAACACTTTACCTTGGGATTGTAGATGTGTTCCCTCATTAAAACCCTTAAGTACACAGTCTTATACCTTTATCTTCTTGTCAGATTTTCAAAAAGCCTACTTATTTGCGTCCAATCAAAGTTTGTTGGCTAATTCTGTGATTCAGCTCGCAATTGACTAGCTTAGTTCATGGATTATAACTTGTAAACAAAGATATTTTTAAAATCCCCATGGGAAAATACTTCCGTTTACAAAGTCGAAAAAGTGGGCGGGCACTACTCCTTCAGAAAAAATCAGGCCGTTGGATGGCGCGATTGTAGAATCGATTATTCCAGAGAGCCTTGTAAGCAATGAAATCGTCTCCTCAAAAGATTTGGCTGCGTTGCCTATTGCACATCTGCCTGGCTACATCGCGAGCAGTGATAAATAGCAAACTACACTTAACGTCCTCAATAGAGGTTCACTGAGGGTTTTTTATGTGAAAGTTTACAAGTGCTCAGCAATAAATGAAGCAGCAGGAGCACTTTAAATGACAGAAGAAGTGGATTTAAACATCTGCTCTGCAATAGAGATTCCTGAATGCGGCGGAATGAGAGCCGCTCGCTCATCCAACACAGTCATTTTGGCATACCTGGATCTGGCCCAGTCAATGAAGACTACACATTCATAAGAGTTACATTACAGGAATTACATTAGCGGCGTGTCATAGAAACTAATTTACACTTTAAAACTGCACTGTGTCTGGCAGCTACATGTAAGATGTTTGGAGAAGGAATGTTTTGCCAAGAGCTCCTGGCAAAAAAAAAAAAAAAAAAAAAAAAATGACTGTAGGCCAACTCCGGAATCATTAAAAAATATTTAACGGCACATAGCAAATAGGGCCTACATGCTGTAAATAAACCTGAGGGTTGCTGTGAATGAGTACAGGTCAATTAGGAAAAATTAACAGAATCTAGAATGATTTAAAATAATATATATATATATATATATATATATATATATATATATATATATATATATATATATATATTGTCCTGTGGTAATCACAATTAAATTCAGTTCATTAACATCATGACCTACGAAAGCACAACAATTCTTTATAGCATTTAATAATCTATATTAAATGTAATTTATAAATGTTGTTGATTCATATTTCTTCATAATAGCCTGCATGCTGATTTATACTTGTAATGTTTAAAATAATTATGTGTATAAAACAGGGGTGTCAAACGATTAATCGCGATTAATCGCATCCAAAATAAAAGTTTGTGTTCACATATTATATGTGGGTGCACTGTGTATAATTATTTTATATATATATATATATATATATATACACACACACATGCTTGTATATATTTATGAAATATTTTCATGTATATACTGTATATAGATTTAGATTATAAATATTTTATATATCAATAACATTTTTTCTTCAATATACATGCATTTGTGTGTATTTATATATACAAAATAATTATACACAGTGCAGCCACATATATTATGTAAACACAAACTTTTATTTTGGATGCAATTAATCGCGATTAATCGTTTGACAGCTCTAGTATAAAATAACAATATGCTTTAAAAGTATTGTTCATTGTTAGCTCCTGACTCCGTGATATTTACTAATGTTAAACCTTACTGTAAAGTGCTACCATTTCTATTTCCATTCTATTTTATTTAAACGGTTTTGTTGAAAGAATCTGATTTTGCAAACATTATGGCTTACATTTTAGTGCCGTCAATAGGTTGAAATAATCAGTCAGGTTTAATGATTTTTGTCAGTTTCTTATTAAGGAAATCAAACTGAATAGAATGAGTAAGCTTAGTCAGTTTTTGTGGATCTGAGTCGTGTATGAACTGTGGGTGATATTTCATACTTGTTTAGCTTTGATAATTAAATTCCACCAGACCAAGACTGCAAATGACTCTTGTTAAACGTCCCATCTGGATTTAATTTATAAATAAATTAGACATTTGGCTAGAGAATGTTTCTGTAATATTGTCCCCTGAACTGTCAAAACTTTTCATTAGAGAAGCTCATGACGCTACTCGGTGAGCCAGTTTTTTACCCACGGTACTGACTGTTTTATTCAAAAGTGAATAATTGTAATACTTATGCCTTTAATAAAATTAATGATAATGTTAAGTGATACTACAATATGGACAAGTAATACTATAATATGAGTCAAAATGGAAATCATCTCTGGTTAATGTTGTAGACGGACTAAACTCATTGATAAAACCACAACGGTAAGTAAATCTAAATCACAGTTGCTTTGTTCATCCATAAAACAGCTCTTAAAAGGTATTGAGATGAAGAAGTGCAGGTACAATGATAAGATATACTGAAAAACAAAGCCAAATATGTTTTGGGCCAAATCTGCTCTAAACTCTGTGGGAAAATTACAATCTAAACTCATGGTCATTGTTTATATCGTTCCATAACATGGAACAGATTTCATAACAGGTGATTTATTTCATCTAAGAACTATGCTAAAGCTGATTTTCTGCTGGCTTGATGGGAATGTTATTGAGGTATATTTGCTTTATCCACCTGGGGAAAAATATTTGAATCGAGAACGTAACTTTACTCTTTGGTGAGTCACCTTTGGTGACTTCGGAGGCCGTAACCTCTCCTTGTCCTCCAGTATTTCCCTCGATTCAAGAAAATCACTGATGGCATCGCTACTCGCAGATGAGGTTAAAACAGTTAGCCAGCTATCTGCCTGGCTCATTGAAGAAAGCATACTAACCTTGTACGCTGAATTAGCAAAGGGTTTCTGCATCGATAATCATCAATCTTCCATGGCAGCGGGTGCCTTCGGTGCAGGTCAGAGGCTGCCATGTGCAATCAAGAATGAGCTGGAAGTCTTCAGGGTGCTTGGAGAGACTCTTACCAATCCCAGATGAGAGCTTTACTTTGCCTCGAATTAGCTCATGAGTGCGTTTCCAGCGCACGGCACGCACCTGCAGGCACAAAAGATAAACCGTAAGAGCGTTTCAAAGCTTTAGTATGAAACAGAGCAGAACTCGTTGGTCTGAAAGCAACAATTTTTTTCCGCAAAGCCTTTTTTAAACACATTTTCTCAACACCTTGAAGGTGACACAATGCTTAATCACCATCACTGACATGCTCTTGTCTAAACTCCGTGGTAAAGATAAAATACAAACAACTGAGCTTCAAAAAGCTGCACGGGGAGGTAATTATATAAGAAAGGTTATAATGTAACTAATGAGGTGGTTTAATTTTAAAAATAATATTGCAAGTCGCCTTTTTAAAAAACCAAGCTGCTTATCATAGCAAAGAAAGATACTAGCAAAAAAAAGGGGGATCTTGACCTTAACTGGTCTAAAAATGCTGTAGAAACTTCAGTCACGGTAAATTAAGCATTCTGACAATCACAAAAGAATTCATGTCTTGACTTTAAACATCTGCATGCTCCTCAGCTCAAGTTTTCTCACGTGTTTGAAAAGATAAATAAGTCAGAACATGTTAGATGTTAAGAGAAAATGAGCAAAAAAAAATAAACTAATTATGTTGTTGTCATACCTTCAGCACAGCAGATAATATGTCGTTGTCTAGCCCTAATTGGTTATTTTCTTTTGATGTAATGTTATCAATGTAGTGTGGCAGTAAGCCTTGATTTGATTTTGTTTTGGCATTTAAACGCGTTCCAGACCACAGCATGTTGACCTGATGGAAAGGTTGCATTTTCCACCTAATTTTCAATTATTATTTATTAATAATAAAATGATTTATATTTGTTTTAAATAGTTCAGGTGCACTTAAAGTATATGATCAATAAGACAACAATGTTTTTACATTGATTTAATTCATCACAATAAGTTATACAAGATTCAACTCATTTTTTTTAAGTCGGTTTAATGTAATTTAAGTTGAAATGACTTAAATTGCACTTAAAAATGTGAGGCAGCAACTTTTTTTTTACAGTGTATTATTTTTTTCAGTTCATAGTTTTTAAAATAATTTCCAAATAAGATATATTTAGTACTGTCCATGAAATAAAATAGGTTAAAAAAATGTTTATGTTCTCCTTTGTTTTATTGCCCTCTTTTTGAGCATCACTGAAGCGACCTGCAGAAATGAACAGTTTAAAAAGCACCTCTTTTGGGTTCTGTTTCTACACGTCAAGACCAACAGAAATGGATCGGTGACCCCCTAACCTAAATAACATTGTACAATAAAGTCATTTTGGTAGGAAATATGTGGCCGAAATGCAATTAGATCCTTATACATCATCTCCAGAGTAGGTTTATCTTAGGGGAGGACAAGGCTTTTGAAACTGCACTCTTGCTGTGGAAATGTCTTCCAAAGGCTGACACCGTGCAGTCAAATGAAGAAAGATGGTGCTTGTGTGGAGCAAATGGCCCATGACCAAGCTTAAACACCAACTGTGGCATAAAACGAGTTGATAAATGTATCATAAATCTCCCCGACAGAAAACCCAGCGACGTTTCATTCATATTTCACACTTCTTTTTTTCCTTTTTCTTTTTACCTCTAACACCAAATAGTCGGTTGTTAGTCGACCTGCGCGCCAATTAAAGTAGTTATTGGACGTGTTTACAAAAGTCTTTGTGTGCAGCAGTTCCTTCGGAAAGAGTAATTACTCCAGTTCAAGTGTGATCTGGAAAGCATTTGATTAACAAGCTCGATCCCATCCGCTGGAATGAGAGTTACCTTCTGATGCCATGTTCTTCTTGTCGTTCAAAAGCTTTTCTATGGGGTAACCCAAAGGGAATGAAACGCAAACATGCAATTAGAGGGAGAGCAAAGGAATGAACAACAGAGAATAAAACAACCCACATTAAAAAAATATATATTGTATGTAGCAATGCCAGAGGTTATGGTTTTCCCAGGCAATACATCTTGCTATTTTGATAAATCGACAATCGTTGACATTGATTTTCAGTGGAAAAGGTTTTTGTTGTGGTTGCTTAAACGGTTTTATCAGAACTACTATGGATTGTACTGAATTAATCAGCAAGATCAGAGCACTTACGATGCCAACGAAAAGGAAAACGCTTCATTATCATGTGAGGTTGAGCTACTCATAAAAGTCCAATCACATTCACAGAAACTTCAAGTGAGTCACAGCATACAGACATGCCAAGTTGGACTTTCTTAGTGGGTGGTCTTTCCTCTGCTTGATGTGGAAACTGAATTAGCACAGAGCCAATTTCGCCCTCGATCTGGAAACATTTTCTACCTTCCAGAACGCGCTTAATATAGAGACGTAATAAAACACCTTCGGCCTCTGGCGTGTTGTTTTACCAAATAACATCTAACTGGCCATTACTCCCCATTAAGGCTAATGGTTAGACTAATTATGATAATTCCATAAAAGGTGCTGTGTTTAGCCCAAACTGTGGACGAACATTAACTTAATGACTACGGCTGACCTCTCTCGAATGCTGCTGGGGGTGCATGTCTCTGATAGGCTATTAGTCACTAGCATTTTGCATTATCCTGTTTATGTAAAAGCCCCCAAAGAGCTATACAGTCATTCTCGTCTAGAGGGTTATCAGATCGTTGCCAATATCGGTTTCAAAATACAAATGAGGTGGATTTGCTCTCTGAGCCGCAGATCTAGCGATTTTAAGTAATGCTTGAAGAAAAAAAAAGAAAGGAATATTTACCATGTGTCAACTTGTGTCATTGTAAACGGCAGACTAAATAGGTGTTAGATAAGGCTTTCCAAAGACGTACCTCTTTCACTGGATTATGGCGGAAATCCCCTCCACACCCTCTGAGTGGAATCAATACTGGAATGTCAAACACTAAGAACGCCTAGTCGTGGATACCTTCATGTGAAATAACTTGCCTTAAGTTTCCAAAGAGACAACCGTTAGATTCTGCGGGGTATATGTTTTGTCTTATTGCCGAGGCATTGGACACACCACAGCTCATGCAAGAATGCATTAGGGCCGGTTAAATATTTTTCTTTGCCACTTTCCCTGCGAATTCTTCGAGATCCTTTCAGCAATCAGGAAGATTTCCGTAAAAATGTTGTCATTCGGCCTCGGCTAAACGCTAGAGTCGTGGCACTCTGCGGTATTCTGTTTTCATAAGAGCGGCGGTATCGGCTGTTAAAAGTCAGGGCACAGTATTAATTGTATATACGAGCCGCTGGCAGGCATGCATTGCTGCTGATTAACACTAGGTCTGGAACCAAAGCTGTTGTCCCAGGTGCGCTGTGTTTAGAAAGGGACTGTATCCAAAATGAAATACTTTGCAGAGGAAGTCCATCACAGGCCGTGCGCTGGCGAGCCAGACCACATTTAACCACTTTTGGTGCGCCTCCGCTTCCTCAATTTCATTGTTAAAAGAAGATTTTCGAGAGAATGATCAAGGCCAAGAAAAGATTAAGCCAGATATTCAACTAGGGGTTTTCCTGCCCTGATACAATCTTATTCTACAGGCCAACACATTCAGAATGGTTTTAAGAATTTATAAGGATTATGATTAGTTAGTATCAGTCATCTAATCTTATATGTTTAGTACAACCCTGAGACGCTTTACTGTTTGTATCACTTTGCTTTACTCTGTTTGCAGCAGTCCAGAGTCTAGAACATGTGAGCTATGTGAAAGCTGTGTGATTTCAATGATTACATCCGAAAGCTCCTTCGGAGGATGAATTCCAAGGCAAGAAGGTATCAAGGCATTTCCGAATCCAATGTTAGCTTCACTTCCTGTCTCCCAAGATTCATTTAATTCATTTTTGAAGGCAATATCCTTTTCTGCCTTTGATATCACACAATCCTGAAAGCTACTAAAAAATAAAGACGGCATCTGAAAGTTGCAGTTGGGGTCAGTTTCTAAACTTACAGTTTCTGTAAATGTACATCTTTGACCAACATTTTCCACTTTTGACCTCAACGTACCGTGAGAGCGTTTCGAAAGTATGCGCAGTCGTCTGCTCTCGCGGTATCGATCACTTTGCACAGCGCAGCTTCAAGTTGAACACACCCTTTCTTTCGATTCTCTCACCAGCGAGCAAGGAATGGGAAACTGAAAACCTGGAATGCTTGAAGGGCAAAATAAATAAATAAAATTAGTCTTTTGGAAGAATTTATCCACTTCTTTAAAGCATTAAAAGTAAAAAAAGAAAAGAAAAGGAAAATCTCCACTAGTTCAGTAACATTCACTTGTATTAAAACAAATCTTAATATCTTACGCAGTGTTGCGTTCAGGTAAACTTCTCTTGTTTTAGAATTTTATAATCATTTTAACTAGAAAAAACAACTTGTAAAGCTTGATGCTTTGGCTGAACTTATTTAAATATTGTTTAAATGCAATATCCCACTCTTAACCATGCTGTAATGAATATTCAGCTCCACAGCAAAACTGCTTTAATATACAGCATGGCTCTTTGGTTAATTAAAGGATACATAAAACTTTTTACGTAGTTGGCGACCAACCAGGAACACTAACACAATAAGCATTATTGCTAATGACTGTCTAAGAATTGGGGGCCACGCCACCGTTCGGTTGCACCATGTGCTGTCTCTGCCTTCAACAGAGCTGCCAGGATCATGGTAAATGGTGTTGATTAGAGCGACTCTGGTACGCTGAGCCAAAGCAGCTGCTTTGATTCTGACTGATTGCTGGACGTAGGGAATTAAATGAAGTATTCACTTGTCAGGGAGTGTTTGGCTGACTACATGTGCACTCTATTATTACTTTTTTTAAGCTTCACATCATATCCTTACGGATGTCTAAAGTCATTCTGTCTGTCCAACATGTGAGAGTTCTGATGTCCCTCACTGTAAAAAATAATCGTACAGTTTTCTTATAATTCAACGTCCCGTCGTCAATTATTGCAAATATATATTATTAGACTATTCTATAGGCTACAGTCCCATGCTTAAACTGAAATTACGAGTTTGTTTGAGAGCATAGGATCGTGACTACAACCTGCAGTCAATGAATTTACATCCCTATATCTGACTTCATTAGTCCATAAAGGAGGGCATCTGCAGCTCTTTACAATCAAATGGACTGTATACTCAGTGTCAGGTTGCTTGATGAAGTGGCAGGGAGTTCTGGCTGTCAGTCTAGGAACTGCAACACATTATTACTTCAGCAGTACCGCACATAGAGTAATTAATGTCCATACATGCTCCTGTTTCCTCCCGTCTCCTGGCCCCACGCTCCACTGTTGAAACATGAATGACTCTCTAAGGGGTCACAGAGCGTGTTTTTACAAACTACCCTTCCTCTCTTGGCACAGTTTAATTTACATGTCATCTGCAGAGATGAACACCACCGACACTGAATGTCCATTTATGTCCAAGAGGTCTTGATGAGCCAGTGACAATTACATTTGGAACAAAAAATTGGGCATAGCAGGACATATATGCAATGATACACTAAGAAATATGTAAAGTTGCTAAATATCTTTGACATAATAGCAGTCATTGCATGTTGAATGTATAACTTAAATTAAGTCAGACAAAATTAAGCTGGAAGTACACAAAGGTCAATATTACACCTGAGCTGTATGATTGTCATTGAAACTGCTCTGAAAAAACTGAAAACTGACTATAATATGAAGTATGTAAGTAATATGAAGAATATTTTGTATTTAATAAAAACAAAAAAACAAATGAAAGTAATGTAATATCAGATTTTAAAGCTAAAATTAATAGTGACATCAGACTATTTAAAAACATATTTTAATAATCATGAAAAATAGCCTTAAATAAAGTCAATACAATTTTATTTTTTATAAATGTAATATTAATAGTTATGGCAAAGCAGAGTTTCCCTCTGTGAATAAATCCACTAAATTAACATTTCCGATGACGTAAAGGAGGCCATCACATTCATAAAAACAGGGCAATGAGAGAAATTATATTAAAATATTGCTAATAAATTAAGCCCCAAAACAATACAAAACCATGTGTAATTTCTGAAGGAGAGAAGACTGCCTAAAAGTATGCATGATTAAGTAAATAAAATTGATAACACAAACTGAAAATTACATTTTTCCTGCTCACAACAGATTTTTAAAAATAAATATCCACTTTTAAATATTCACGAATCGTCACAGAAACTGTAATTTTGGAGGAATGTCACTGAATTTGGCTATTTGTACATTAACTTGGCAAATGTGTAACAATATGTAATGCATAATAAATCTGTACAATAAACTGTATATCCAGCAAACAAAAATATGTTCTAAGAACATTTGCTAACATTCCCGTTAAGTTATAAAAGTTATTTCTTGGTTATGCGAACGTTAAGAGAATAGTAGTAGAATAGTAATACTATTCCCACTTGGGAATAGTAGTTTAAAAAAATTAGTCGAACGTCAAACTAAAATGTGTCAGAACATTCCATTAACAACATATAAATAATGTTTTTGTGTTAACATTTAAAGAACATTATTAAAAAAATAAATAATTGTGAACAGACATTCATAATGTTACTAGAAGAATGTTTGTTCGTAACTTTGAGAGAACATTGGGAAACACTTTACAATGAGGTTTCAGGATTAGTTAACTATAACACAAACTAATAATGAACTGCACTTCTACAGAATTTATCACTATTTGTTAATGATATTTTCAACATTACCAATACAATATATTAATATCAAAAGTTGTATTTGTTAACATTAGGTAATGCATGTGAAGAAACATGAACAAACAATGAATTGTTATTAACAAAAATGAATAAAGACACTAACAGATATATTGCTCATGGTTAGTTCATGTTTGTTAATACAGTATTATTAAAAAATGAAACCATATTGTAAAGTGTTCCCTTTTAGCTGCAAGTTACTGCCTTAAAGATTTCTGTCATGGCTTACAATTGTAAAGAAAGGTCTTCTGAACATGTTCTCTATTAATGAAAACATAAAAGATGAGGTTTTAAACTATGTGTGTGTTGGGAGAAAAAGGGTGTCATGTGCAGTAACCTAAGCATAGATGTGTCTTGCGCGTGTATGTGTGTGTAGGCATGGGGGAAGGAGCACATCTGAGAGCAATCCCCTCATGTGACAAAATGCAGACATAACAGTCTGCATCGACACTTGTTACCAGCACATAAACACTTGCCTTAGAGAGAGTGGGTCGAGAGAGGGCCTGCAGCAGCTGAATGGGGCTGGAGCAGATCTGCTATTTATCAAACCCTAATTAACTGTTAATTTGCCAACCTTTAGGTTCAAGCATGTGACCAATTTATCACACCCAACAAACAGACTATACAGCTCTCCCAAGGGGTGGTCGACAAGACAGTCAGTGCTAACGCCCTAAGATCCAAGCCCATTAGGTCTTCTTATACACAGAGTTTGAAAGTGACCACCAGCAACAAATAATAATAATAATAATAATAAATAAATAAATAAATAAATAAATAAAAGGATACTGGTTTGATTCTAGATTTGACAAATTTAAAGCACAAAAAATGGCTTGGCAGATCCAGTAAAAATGTACTATATCAATGAAAATTCAACCCCAACATGCAAATTGTCTCTCCAAATCTGTATTTGTCTGTTATTTTCTACAGAAGAACACAAAACTAGAATTTTGGGTAACACTTTATTTTACGGTGTCCATGATACAGTGTAATTACTTAGTAGTAGACATTGTAATAACATGTAACAAAATGTGATTAACATGTAATTGACAATCAACCTGTACTTATAGACTGTAATCACACTCATGTAATAGGCAGCTGCTGTTACACATGCAACAGGCCGAGTCAGTTACATATGTGTTACTGACTTATTACAATGTAATTATATAAGAAAGTACTTTATACTACTCAATGTAACAAGTACTTAAATATGTTACTGTGAAAAAGTTACACACGGTCATTTTGTACCTTCTAAAATAGTGTATCAAGATTGTACTTAATGTGTATAAGGTAAGTAAATATACATGAATTACACTTAAGTACAATCTAGATACATTTTATTTTACGTAGGGAGATCTAGATTCACTTAATTTTACGTAGCTTAACCTTTTGTAAATTGAAGGTAATTAAGAAGCTACTGCATGTATTTAAGCTGTAAACTAGAGGGTTCATTCAGATGGATAAGGTATATAGATACACATGAAGTGCACTTAAGTACAATCTTGATACACTTTATTTTTAGAAGGTACAAAATGACAATGTGTAACTGCAGGCTTTTTACCTAGTAATATATTTAAGTACTTGTTACATTGAGTATTCAAAGTAATTTCTTAATCACACCAAGTCAGTTATATGTATGTAACCGACTCGGCCTGTTACATATGTGTTACATGTTATGTCTACTACTAAGTAATTAATTAAGCAATTACTCTGTATCATGGACACCGTAAAATAAAGTGTTACCGAATGTAGCTTTTGGCATGCAACATTATTACAAGAAGCTATCAAAAAAATAAAAATTATATTGTACTAGTGTATACAATAAACATAAAAAGTTATGTCTTAGGAGCCGAGAGAAATTGAAGTTGTTATAATTAATGCTATTCAATATTATATTTACTTCCACCAATGCTTGCATCTAGAATTTAAAAAAAGGCAAAACGGCACAATAATACTTGACATGTGATAATTAAACAAGACAAATCCCAGATGTGAATGTGGGTTAGACTTGAGGATGAGTAAATAATGACAGCAGTTTCTTATGTGGGTGAATGATTCCTTTAAGTATTTCTTTGTCTTGTTCCCAGACGCCGTGAATTATATGCGGTCGAACATTACACCAGTCTCATACGAATCTGATTGTTTACGACAAAGATGTCTGACAGCTAAATATTTATGCCAGTAGTGAGCTACAAAAAGCATTCACCAATGTTCCTGCAACTTATTGGTATAAATAAACATTAACACATTATTGTTAGGGAAATTATCATAATGACGGTAATACACCAGATTTTCACGCCATGAATAGATGTGACTGCGGCGGTGTTGCCAACATTTAGGTTCAGGTTATCACACCCATCAAATGCACTCCCCACCATTCCCCAAGGACAGTCGAGGTGAACGCTCATGTGTTCAAATGTGTTAAAGAAGACATCACAGGCCGTACACAAGCATATGGAGTTCTTTATAACACACTGGTGACAGCAGCTGTCAATGAAAAGGTGGAAGTGCACGCAAAAAAACATCTTTGTTGAGAGATGTGTTATTCTATCCTTGTGTTTGAGTAGGTCGTGTCTATTAAGGCGGACATCACTAACACCTCACAGACAAATCACACTATTAGCGTGTCACATCAAGAGGAATTGCAGATGAAAAGCACTGATGGGAATTAATCTGACGAGCCTCAATGAAACGACCGAGTTTTCATCAAGCAGTGTTTGTGCACATAAACCATTCTGCCAAGGCTAATGAGGGAGAACGCATACTGTGGATTGCTCTAAATGTAATGCGAAGACAAAAGAAAGTTTGTTTGGATTTTATGTTTCAGCACATATTTACAGATCTAATCTAATAGTAGGGGTAAGATGTCCAGTAGGGATCTCATTTTCTAATTGATTTTACTAAAGCTATATATTATAGTAGCAAAACACAATGCTTTTCTTAATGTTGACATTTCAGCAGTTTAACATGGAAACGGTATGACTGATCTTTTTTTTTTGTCTGAATAACAAATAATCTGTATATCTATGTATTATCCAAATGTATATTAATTAATTTTTAAAGTGGAAAAGGCAAAAATGGCCAATGTTGCGAACGTTAATAATAAACAATGGAAGTATTAATACTAAAATGTAATACTTAAATAGATTATAATCTGAATTATAGTCATTGTTGCTTTTTATGATATCCCTAGTTTAAAAATACGTAATTTAAAGGAATATTTCAGATGTAATTATTGAGTTTATAGTTTATTCAGTCTGAATGATGCAACTGTTTCAACAGAATATGCTTTTGGAGGTTTCAATATAAATTATTAAAAACAATATCTGATTTATTTTATTTTGGTCTGGTGAAAGGTAACGAAATGGAAACGGAAAGATGTTTTTACTGATTTTTTTTTTTTTTTTTTTTACTAAAAAACACACTTGAAACATGTTTCTACCAGTACGTTTACAGGTTAATCACCACAAAAAATATCCATACGATGTGATTTAGATTTGCCTTAAGTTGTTGGGAGCAAGTACTACAGATAAAGGAATAATGAATGCACAGTCCCACAGCAATTAGGATCACTCAAACATACAGCTAGAAGCTTAATGCCAAATTGGGTATAATTCTGCCGCAATTGCACTTCCTAGAGCAATTATCATAGGCACTTTTGAGAAATAACAGACTGTTTACAAACAGTCAAGGCTTAGTTTGTGGGGTACATTGCATTCCGTGTACACACAAACACACACTCACTCACTCTTACCAGTGGATGTAAGATTGCCTTTGGCAATAGTATAACATGTTAGAAGCCAAAATAAAGTGATTCATTTTTATTTCTGGCATGTTTCCTATAGGCTACATGAAAATGGGACTCGTGTGTTATTAAGCCAGCGACAACTGCCCTATGTAAGTGCACTTGACTGCAGTCGTCCTAGACAGCAATTAACAGACAACCTGTAAACACAAATATGCTACTGACCGCTCGTTCTCGGTGTGGCCTGCATACGTTAGGATTAAAGGCGAGAATTTAATGTTGATGAAATACTGCTGCAGTGTGTTCTCCGGGCAGCTGCGTTTCCCCCAGGCTGCTCTCGGTCAGTCTAATGCGCTCTGATGGTCCCACTAGAGTATTTCCTTACACACTCGCCCGGCCGGCCAGCTCTTGATCAGAAGCAGAGCTCGTTGTGGGCCATTCATCCACCCCCCAGCCCGGCGCACGTGCGTCCGTGTGTGGGACTCAGCGTGTGAGAGCTTTAGCGTAATGACATCCCGCTGAGAAGAAACCTGCGGCCGAAGCGGATCACCGCTTGCAATCAAGCGCTCGAGACCGTGACATTGCTCTGCACAGACTGTTTGGAAACAACAGTTTTACAATTCTCCCCAACTTTCGATGAGACAGTGTTGTTCGCTCAAAACAGAATGCAGTTCCATTTGGTGCCAGTAGTGGCGCTGATTCGCAAAAAAGTAAGAACGACACACAGCAGTGTCATAAAAGGGATACTCCACCGTTTTTTCACATTAAACTATGTAGTTGATACACACCTCTCTCGTCTCAGTGCGTGCACTCAATCGCTCTGGCACGCGAGACACTTTGATAGCACTTAACTAGCCCAGTTCATTCAATATGGGCCAAGCAGAGAAGCGACCAAACACTTCCACACTTCCGTTTTCCCTATTTAAAAACAGTTACACGAGTAGTGTAACTCGACCTAGGACGGTGACACAAAACTCGAGTGTGCCGAGTCGAAGTGCTCCCAAGCACTCGCTATGGTATTGCGCCATACAATATAGTTATCCATTTTACACGCTTAGAAAAGCACAACGTTTTATTTTGTGTCACCGTCCTAGGTCGAGTTACACTGCTCTAGTAACTGTATTTAAATAGCGAAAACGTGGAAGTGTTTGGTCGCTTCTCTGCTTGGCCCAAATTGAATGAACTGGGCTAGTTAAGTGCTATCAAAGTGTCTCGAGCGATTGACGACAGGTATGTATCAACTCGTCTTGGTTAAGTGAATAACATAGTTTAATATGAAAAAACGGTGGACTATCCCTTTAAAATTCCCATTAAATCCCTTTAGTACGAATATTTTAGTCTTACTGTTATCTATAAGCTCCAAAACAATGACAAAATTTGCATTTAGAAGATAAGCATTCAAAACTTTGTTTCTCACATCCGCCAAAATGGATCAGTGATCTTGATGACATCACCCTGTACTTCAGCTTCTCATTAGATGTTCTGTCCAATCAAATACTGTCTAAGATCTACAGCTTCCCAAACCCAAACAGATGCTGAAGATGGCTAAAATCGGTCATTTGTTCACACATTTACTATTTCTGCATAGTGAATGACACATAGCGCACTATATAGGGGATAGGAAATGGTTCAGACGGTGTAAATACGGGCGAAATTAAGTGTGGATTCACTCGTGAACCACCTGCACAGTCTGCTTTGGTCAAGAGACACAATACCAGATTTCCCAGAAACCATAATTTGCACAAGTTGGCACAGACCACAAAACCTGAATTCTGCAAGGAATTCTATATTTTAAAGCGATAAGGAGGAGATTAGGAGGAGAAATGACTGGAGATTAGGAGGAACTGCGCTTTACTGAGTTCAATCAATTTACCGAGTTCATAATATATTACTGATATATTCAATATTAAAATGATAACATCAACATCATATATTAATCGCAATTAACAAAAGATGATCTGTTATGGCTGAATAGAGCGGAAGCTTGTTTGCATCACTCAGACTTACAGAAATACATAGCGCAAAGATATTAGAAGTCAGCGATGTGCTCACTTCATGCCACACATGACAATGTTCCTCACATTAAGAAAAAAATGGTTATTTTAGGAATTGTTCCAAAATGGGTCTTCTATCGTATCGTTGTGAAATCTTTATTTTTAAGAACAATATAGTATTCACATTCGGACAAAGTTCATGATTTGCTACTAGCTAATCCTAGACGTGGTAAAAGGGAGAGCAGATTTGAGATATAATTTATTTGTTACAAAACATTGTATAAGCACATGAGCGCAAGACGAGTCATCAATATCTTTTTGTTATCTGCTAAAAGTGAATTTTCTCAACGTTATACACAGCTTCAAAGCTAACAGACAACAGTCTAAAGGCTGAAACAGTCTGAAGACAAAACAAGGAAGCTTTGTTGAACCCTGAGCCTGTATTTTGGAAAAGCACGTCTTCAATTGCAATAGTCTGACACATCATTGGACATTCAAAGAGACCAGAAGGCCTATTGTCACGGCAAAAGCTAAAATTTAAATGCTTTGTGCCATATGCATGAAAAACACTCTTCAATCAATGCACTTTATTTATGCAGATTCTGGTTTCCTCTACAATCTGGAACACACACTTTGAAACCAAAGAAACAGAACAAAAACACGCTTCCCAGGTAGAAAAACATGGCACTGAGGTTTTCCCTCTTTGTCTTCATGACACCCCCCACCCACTCGCACACACAAACACGTATACACGCACACTAATGGTCATGTGCTCGGCGAGGTGTCGTGTTATGAACCAGACCACTGGGTTGTGTGAGCGTAGCGAGGTTCTGGGTTCTCGTCTGGACACTGTGCAGGCTCTAGACTGGGCGCTATTATCACAGCTGCGAGTTTGCCAGGGAAATTTGTCTGTAATTCACCTGAATTAGAATCACTCGGGCGGCTTGCACTAGTTCCTCTCAGAACACAGCCTAATGGTTTGTTTATTTTAAAGGTTTTGCTTCTAGCAAATCATTCCTTATCTGTCATTGCCTTATTGTCCCACTGGGTCACCCAAAGGAAGAGAGAAGGAACAGGGGAGGGGGGAGAGACGGAGAGATAAGCAGATACCTGTTGCTTCATTTCACACTTTTTTTTGTTTGTTTCTGAATTTATACTCATTTTTCGCGTTTTAGCTGAGGAATTGGAAAACTCAAACAGGCCTTATGGTAAATGGTCAAAATAAGATAAATGTTCATAAACAAAATGATGTTAGAGTCCCCTTGTTAGAGACATTTGATGGCATTCCCATAAACAATTCTAAATGCAATAGAGTTAAACGCAGTGGGTATTTACAGACACAATGATCTAGTGATAACAGTGGGCTACAAAATAGTATATTTTGAAAGTGACTCGTCTATACAACAGCATAGCAAATGGTCCTTGACATCATAATTGTGGGGCGTGTAATGGCCTCTGCAGATGTCTGTCAACTCACTCTCTGGTGTAAAATGGTAAGGTATATGAGTGGAGTGGCTGTTTTGTTCTCTGCCAATGTTCCTAAGAGCCATGACCATGCGAAAAGAGCCGAAAGACCACTCCAAATCTGTCTGTCACGGCCGGCTGCTTCTGTGTCCTATCTGCTACCACTTACTCAAACATGCAACAAATTTGCTTTTAATTGCAGGGATTCTGCTCTGCTTGTAAATAGTTTAGCTTTGACAGTTCATTTATTTTGTGTGATTGCTGCCATCTATTTATAGTTTTAATTCAGGGGAATGCATTGCATATGAATTCCTTGTGTCATCTGCGCCCTGCTCAAAGACAAAAACGCATGAATTATTATTGCCTGGTGGAAGTGTTTATTTATTCATAGACCCCCAAATTGTTCTTCATCCACGCTTGGCAAAGCAGATGGCATTTCCTAAGGACTCCATGAGTCTAACAAATGAATTGGTGGAGCATAATAACTGCAAATTACTGCGCACCCATAGCCTACTCTCTTTCAGAACTTTAGGTTTTATTAAATCCTAATATGATAAGTCAACACTTTCCCAAAAAACAATTTCCTTTTTTTTCTTTTTGATTTTTTTAATTATAGTTGATTAACTTTTGTATATTATTTTACATTCAATCAAATAGGCTTATAGGTCTATTTACATTTTTAACAAAATGTTTTTAAACTGTATTCGAGATTTCATAAATGTACTAATTTTTGGCTAAGCGGTTGTCTTTTAAAGTTGTAGCTAATTTTATAGAAATATATTACTTCTGGTGACCAAAACAAATGATTTTTTTCTTACTTACCATTTAAATTGTTGCTATTGCACTTTATGTGTTTCGAAGTTTTGCTGAAACATTTAGCAAATTGGCTAGTGTTCAGCTATTGAGATGTTGCTATACAGAAACTACTCAAAAATAAACCTACCTTGGTGAATATTTACTGGAGTAGAACTAGCCAAAGAGTCCACAGCATCGCGGTAACAGCAGCATGTTTACTCGGCACTAGAGGGCAGATGTTCCGCGGATCTACAGGTGTTGTCATCGAGTGTTTGACCACCGCAGACGGTAATTATCGGCTCAGCCCTTCACGCTGGGCGCGATAACATCAATGGTTGAAGATGAGCCCTTATCCATCTTCCCGCCATCAGCGGTCACGGTCCATTTCCGCTGCACAAACGCTCGCGGATGTTTTCCTGATTAAAGCGGCAGATACAGCGCGTGTGGGCGGGATGAGCGAGTCAAGTGCAGCCTGTCACCGGTGATGCGGGGTAAGTGTTGAGATGTTTACCCTGCAAAACAGAATGGATTTAGGAATATTCACGAGATACTTTAGCTGTTCTGGTTTACCAGGACCAATTGCTTTTATATAAAAGCTGACAATGTCGTAGGCTATAAACTTTTCCCCTTAATATTGTATAAATGTTTTCCCCAGACTATTAAATTAAAAAAGATGACGGAGGATTGTTACAAATTGTATTTAAATGTATGTAACTTAAAGTGCTTTCTTACTAGCCTGTGTGTTTCAAACTATTTTCATGTTTATTCATCATATTCAAACGTTTCGAAATACGCAAACAATGTAAATTTCATGGTTACAACCTACCTCGCTAGAATGAATTGTAAAAATAAAGGAAATTATTTTAATAGTCTAATAAAATGTCTTTGATCTAAATTTCATTGAATCAAGGCTACTGGACTGAAGAAATGTTGTAGCTAATACACTATTAAATTCTCACCAGAACTAGCCCTTTAAGAAGCACCTACATTTTCTTGTAGTTTTGTAGTTTTATTAACTAATTTATTTTTATACATGCATATTCATATAAATATGATGACGACTTCTTAAACATGAACTATAAATGGTCTCCTAAATGTCACTCCAAATCAAGCTGTTCAAATAGAGATACAAATGTCCAACAGGATATTACCTCCATTGAATATTTAACCAAATACACTGAACCAAATCTTTTAGTAAAGACCGAGAGGTGTGATAATGTTGGCTTTGTATGTGAAAGCACCTGAGCCAGACACAAGAGGCTAAACCCGCTGCTGTTTCCGCTAGCTCTCCAATTTTGTTTAAAGAAAAAACTCGACAATTATTTACACTCCAGGGACCCAAAGGTCTGGCAACAGAGTTTGGAGAATGAGCACCTTGCATCTGCTGCATGCTCCAAGGTGGAGAATGTGACATGAGTGATTTTTGCCATACACCCTTTTGGTGTTAAATGAGATCTGACCTGGGCAAGAGTTCAATATAGCTGCAAAATCAGACTTCTTCCAGAGCTCTTGGGATTGGCAACATATATTTCATTTCACATTAATAGGCCTACATGTTAAGTTTTTTTTTTTTTTTTTAATTGTTGCCATCCAGCATTGTAAATAGCACTGATTTATAAAAATCAGATCTCTCAGACAGAATCAATTCCCTCCAAAAACAGATGCCTGTCTTCTTGACTAGAACTTCAAAACTCATCTGAAACAGAGCGGCTGTCAGAGCTCTGATAATTATTTAGATCTTCCGCATACTTGTGGTAAAGCAGGCTGAAATGCTCCCTTTTAAATGCCCCACTTTAAACGGACCAAAATTGAGCGAAGAATAATCCCTGTCAGTTGTAGTGGTCTGCCTCACATCAGCCTGGAGAAGCTTTAATATAGACCGTGCCACATTCGTTTCTGTAACATAAACTAACTCGATTCATTCTTCCATAGCCCGAAAGTGCAATAGCCGAATTTAACTGAGGCATTACAGCCGGCGGGCATGTGACCACATAATTTCTCCCCCAAATGCCCCACACTTCCTCTCTGTGTTATCATAATGCCTCTCAATGAGACACTTGAAAGCCTCTGCCGTTCTGAGGCCGGAGTGCTGAACTCTGGAGCTGTTCGCACTGATTGGGCTTTTTCCAAATGAGGCCATGGTCTATATCAGGCCCGTTTGACGACATAACAAGCCTGTTAATATTCGAAGGAAATGCTGGGGGGTCACAGAGCTCGCGGCCATTTGACCTTCAGGGTTCAGAGGGCAGAGAACCAAGGGGTGGCACATGGCAGAAAGAAAGCCCTAATGATTTAGATATCTGTTACACACTCAGCAGAAAGCCAATCTCCTCTTATTAAGCGTCTGCCCTGAGAGCGTCCAGCGTCTGTCCGCTAAATAATAAACCAAACTTTGTGGAGAGCGGGGCCAATTTTAAAGCGCATTTGAATCGGCATCACCAAAATGTCCTCTCAAATGACAGATAATGAAAGACAGTTGACCACCATCGGTGTGTGGTACGATGACGATTCGTATTCTTTCCCTTCACAGGCCTATGGTTGGTATACAGTAGGTGGTGGAGGGAATGTCAAATATTATGGAAGATTATAGAGTCTTTTGGACACGTTTGTTTATTTGCCTTGCGCTCAAAGCACTCTTGCACTTCAGAGTTAAGGAGGGCGCTCAGCCTTTGTGGCTTCTGACAATGAGGGCTGTCACAGATCAAGTGAGCATTTGCTAAAGTAAAACGGCCCATCTTACTAGCCGATGCATGGAGTGGTGCTAAATTTCATCTAAATAATTGTGTACACATGAGCCTTACCAAACCGTGTCCTTGGAAAAGACTTTCAAAAGCAATTTCCGTCTTGTACTACTGCATGTAAACAGAGTAATTGTATTTGGGAAACTCCCTGTGCCAGCTGAACACAATCCTTGCACAACCGTTTTTTGTTTTTTCTTCTTTTTTTTGCTGAGGCAGAATGGGATTACAGGTTTAATTTCATGTATGATCATGATATTGAAAATGATAAGCAGAATATGTGTACTGATACAGATGAGTGTCACTCACTGCATTGAAAATTGAAACATGATACTACGGACTTTTTTGGGAAATGTACAATATACTAAATACTAGTTTTTTAAATTAACTTGTGGGTCAAACCGTTGTTATTTGGGGACACTGACTCTACTCTTAAGTTACAGCCCAAGTGTTTCCTTATGGTCATTGGGGTTGCTTACATAGAAAATGGCTGGTTTCATATGTATGGTAAAAGACCAGATGTTTGCATTTGCAAGCCTCAACCCTAAATTTGTTGCATCTGGCGCTGGGCTTCTCTGTTTATGCCGAACTGAAAGGTTGCGATTATAGATGTTTATTCACGTCACAAGGATTTGATCACACTACAGTGTGAAACACTTCACAACTGCTCATGTGAATGGGGGTCACGGAGAGTTTAAAGGCCTGATGGGAAAAGCTTATTGGCTAATGGAGGCATAGATATGCCCATTCATAAAGTTCTGGCAAAAAGTCTACAACATTTGTAACTTTTTTTCAGGTATCTTCTGCAGGTGGAATATTCCACTTCACGTGACCCACTTCCCCACACTTGTGACCTCATAGCTAGACCAACAGCTTTAAAACATCTCAGGATGTCAGATCATTTAGTTGTAACCTATTTGTGTCATCAGTGGTTCAAGCCTTTTTCAGGCCGAGGCTTCTTATCCTCTTGTTAAATACAGAGATGGAGCCGAGTCCACCTGTATTGAGTATTGCAATTTAACCCTGACCTATAAAAACAGGACCATATTAATTTAGATACTGTATAATAATAATTATATTTTTTTCTTCCTATCAGGTATATATACCCCAAAGGCCTCGGGTCAGAAATTATTTTTCCTACAATACAATAAGTATTACAGAGGCTGCAAAAACAATAATATAGTAGTGAAATATTATTACAATTTAAATAATTAAAAAAAATAATCTAAGCTCATATATATATATATATATATATATATATATATATATATATATAAATACATTTTAATTAAATACATTTAAATACAAATACATAATTAAATATATATATATATATATATATATATATATATATATATATATATATATATATATTAAAATGTATTTAATTCCTGTAATGGCAAAGCTGAATTTTCAGCATCTTTACACATGATCCTTCAGAAATAATTCTAATATACCGATTTGGTGCTCAAGAAACCTTTTTTTGTGTAATATTTAGCGCTGAAAACAGTGGTAAAGCTTTACAATAAGGTTCCATTTTGTTAGAATTAACTAAATTAAAAAACATTTAAGAAATACTTCTAAATGATTTATTAATCTTAGTGATTTTGTATTTAAACATTTACTAATGCACTAAATCAAAAGTTGTATATGTTTTATTTAACGAATATTATTTAACAGATGAACTAACAATCAATAGATGTATTTTTATGGACCAACACAAACAAAGATAAACTCTGTAACAAATGTTTTACTCATTGATAGTTCATTTTAGTTAATGCATTAACAAAGGTTAACTAATGGGAACATCTACCAGAACAGTTATGAGGTTATGCAACAGTTATGAGGAAACCATAATACATCCATTATTTGAAATAGAAACCTTTTCTAACATTTTAAATGTCTTTACTGCCAAAAACAGAAAAGAAAGAAGAACAAATTCTTACTGACCACAAACCTTTGAACTGAATATAGACACGTGCACATAA
This sequence comes from Cyprinella venusta, assembly GCA_038021265.1. Taxonomy (NCBI): domain Eukaryota; kingdom Metazoa; phylum Chordata; class Actinopteri; order Cypriniformes; family Leuciscidae; genus Cyprinella; species Cyprinella venusta. The sequence continues at coordinate 22,513,460 of CM075879.1, forward strand.
AACAGAAAGTCCCTAAAGGATCCCTTACTTCAGGGGCATCACTGGGACCTTGCCCCCCTCTGCAAAAATCTTCTTGAACCATGAGGAATGTAACTTCTAAGACCCTATACTGCGAGACTGAAGACCACCAATAACACACAGCGATGCCTGCATCACTGCTAGGCCACACAAAGACAGGACTTACTCAAACATTCCAATGCAATTAAAGCATCTTCTGCATGGCACGTTTCGCTGAACCACTAGGGGCTTGTTAATAAGACCGCAGGGCTTTTACTGAAATCACAGTCCACATCTGTGACCGCTACACTGCATATGATCACCATGAGATAAGCTCAAATATGACACTCAGCAGATCCACCTGGACTCCCCTGACACCGCAATTATAAAACCACTTGCCCTCCTAAAGACACCTAGAATTAATTCCTATTGGACTCAGAAATGATTTTAAGCCCAGTGACATGGTGTAAAACATGTATAGAGCTGAAGGGAAAAGGCTACATAAAAATTGGCAAAAAGAATGTCTTTTAAACATCAGAAATTCTGTTGACGTCCTTAAAAAAGCATACAAACATATCAATAAAAAAGTGTTCGATTACATCACCTGTACTGTTAAGTCAGAACCTGTGTTGGAAGTAACACATTACAAGTAATCGGTTTTAAATTAACAAGGTAATGCTTTTAAATTTCTGAATTACAATCAGAGTTACTTTTTTTTCTCCTGCATCATTTCACTTTTGGTGAAAGTCCAGCTCAGCTGAGAAATGTAATGCAAAAGTTACGCAACAAGTTACTTTCCAAAAATAGCAACAAACACAATTTTTAAGGAAATAATGCAATATTGTAACACATTACTTTAAAAGTAACTTTCCCCAACACTGATCAGATCACATTTAAAATATGAAACAAAGTCATAATCCGTATCCTCTGCAAAAGTGAACTTTGCTTTGTTTTTTTTTTCAATGTAGCTGACGTGCCTGTTTTTTTCTCTAGGATTTTTTGTCGAGGAGAATGATCAGCAGTGATTTAGTCATCTGCCATCCACAAGCTGAACAATAACACACACTAAGGACATCGGACAGATGTCCCTGCGGATGAAGAGTACATTTTAAATGTAAGTATTGTCTTATTCATACCTGTGCATTTGGAAATACTACCAGTCAAAAGTTTGGACACAATTAATTCATGTTTCTTGTGCCCTTAAAAACTACCTTTTACCAAAATAATTGAAATAATTTTGAATAATTAAAATGTTTTTTTTTTTTTGTAAAAATGTATTTACTTAACATTTTTGCTAATAAATAAATAAAAGTTTGGGGTATACTTTGTATTTTCTTTCAATTATTTTGGATAATCATTTCTCTCAAATAATTATGAAATAAAATACATTTTTAGAAATAAAATTCCAGTATTGTAATATAAAAGTATACCCAAAAAATATTTATTTTTTAGTAAAAATGTATTTATTTTATTTTTTTATTTTTAAGTTGGACCAAACATTGAAGGAAAATGTTGTAATTATGCAAAGTTTCATATTTTTCATGAATCTACTTGAATATACATTTTTTGGAGTAGATATGTCTAAACATTTTACTGTTAATGTAAGTTTTGAAATAGTCCAATTTATTAATGGATTAGTTTAAGCATAGAATTAAAAGGTATTTGGCCTCAGAACCCATGACTAGAGATATTAGGGTTTTCTGTTAATGTCCTATTTTACATACATGTTATTGTTTTTTGGGTTGCACTTTATTTTACAGTCCCCATGGACATAATATTTACTTATTATAGCAATTGCAATAGCTGGGTAATAAGGTAATAACCCTGAACCATACCCCTAAAAACCTAACCTTAACCCATGTAGTTACCTTATATTACCCAGTACTTTCTTAGGTAAGTACACTGTAAGCACACATAAGTGCACTTACTGTAAAATAAAGTGAAACCATTTTTAGAAAGGCCTTAACCACCCGATTACTTCCAAATCAGTCATACTCCATCTTTCTGAAATGGCACTGCTTTTTCTGATGTTAACTAACTGCTAAAACAATGTTTGCTAAACACTGCTGTGCACAGACAAACAAACTGGTGGCAGGAACAAGTTAGGCCTGATATACGAGCCTCTTCTGCAATTCCTCTCAGAGATAAACATCATTAATACGCTACAAAGTACTTAGGGGGGACATTGGGTGCTACTTTGCTTGGGGGTGGGGGGTCCACCAGGAGGCAATGAGCTGTGGCGTTCTCTGCGCCGTGTGGGATACGTGGCAGATGTCGATGACAAAATCTGCATTTTCATGTTGAGAGTGGAACCCTTCCACATACTCCAACAATAACAAATACCTACTCAAATATGGTTTTACCCTAAATTATTTGAAATGCATGTCACGCCGTTAAGATTTATGCCGTATCGTGCGTAACGTTAAAGACCAAAGGGAAGAAAGTAAACATAAAAAATGTGAAACTGGTTGAGGCCACGTTTTTACAGTAATTGTTTGCTTATGGACACTTGTTTTTGAACGATAGGCTGTATTGTCTAAAAAAAAGACCCCTACATTTTGTTTAGAGCACCTATTGTGATGTACATTCTAGAGCGTAACATTTATTTTGATTAAACTGATGTCATAAGTGGAGCAAATGTACCTGCCAGCCCTTTCCACTGAGAAGCAAGCAACAGATGCATTTTCTGGGATTTCTATCTCCACCTGGTGGCTCTCTGCATGTTCGCCTCCAATCCTCGCAAATCAGGTCAAGACAAGAGACGTTGAAAACGAGTCCTTGCTTTTAGAATCTATTGGAAGCCACTAGGAAGTAAAGAAAAGACACAAACATAATTTACAGAGCAAAGATATCAAGTTCAATAGGATACTACACACGTCCCCTTACACATACAGTTTCAAATAACGCTCAGACTATATATGTCAGAGTCCGGCAACACGAATGGAGTATTAACACTGTTGACCTTGGCTTGGTTCATGAAAATGATTTGGTCGGAGCCGCCGGCTGGACTCGCTGGTGTTTTGGCTTTAGCTGCGTATTAAAGAACAAAAGCAAAAAGTGCAGCTCGGCTCCCGGTGGACAATGTGGTTCTAAATGGGGGGATTGTGTGCGAGTCGAGAGTTTCTCCAGGGCATCAGACCTGAATGGTACAGTAGCATGAGCCCATTTAAAAGTAATTACCACAGCATGTTCCAGGGAACGTGTGTAGCCCTGCCATTCCATATGAACGGTGGAAGAACATGTTACCAAAACTGACTTTTGTGTGCCGTTATGGCATGGGAACAGACTTCATATACATAATGAAAAACAAAGTATGCAAAGGGCAATAAATCCTAATACAAAAGGTCAAATAGAAACGGCAATAAAATAGGGCGTTTCGGCAAACACATGACATGGATGTTAATTCAAAACATCTTCTGTGAGTCAGAAAACAGAGTGCACTACTACAAAAGTATCATTCACTGCCATGAAACAGTGGATGCATTTAATTGTTTGAACATATAAAAATAAACCACAACAAAGCAACACACATTTTGTACAAATAAAAACCTGAAATAGTTCCATTGTTTCGATTCGGAAAGGTGGATACAAGATTTACATTGGTAACTAAAACACTGCAATTTATGAGCACAGTAAACCTGGTTAAGAATGTACATACTCTATTACCAAAATAAAACTCATGGCATGATGGTATGGATATTTAAAATAGCTGCTTAATAATAATAACAGTAATAATGTAACATTTCGTATTGGTGAGAGCAGTTGCACTTGATTTGATGAAGACAATGAAGACAAATTTTGCTTAGACAAAAAAAAAAAAAAAATAGGAACTATTGCCCAATGTTAATGATAGAAGTGTCCTAAGGGGCTCACAGACTGATAAACGATTTAAAACAAAACCTCTTAAGAATTATACAAGTATAAAAGGCTACAAACATTAATAAATTACATCACTGACACAGAAAACACTTCACAAGGTGCTAGTAAAATAACTTTTAAAATTCATCAGGGGTATTTTAGCTCAAATGTCAGGCTGGTCGTAGAAACGTTGATTTTTTTTTTCTTATCCCCCATCATAAATGAATCATAATACACATGGTTTTCTGCATGTAAGGCCATATGAGAATAAATGTTACACTGTGTATTTTGTTCTCCAGGCAACACCTTTTGTCTAATGTAACAAAATGAAATGAGAACAAAACAATGGTTAAAAAAGTACAGCTATTGTGTATCTAACTAAAAAAAAAAATGACTAAAAAAAGGTAATGACTATTTCTATATCTTTATATATATTTTTGTTTGTAATTAGCAAAAAACTAGTAAAAATGTATAATGAAGTATTAAGGAAAAAAGGATACAAAAAGTAGTCATTTAAAAAGCTATATACAGGCTACATTCTACATACTGTACTGTGAAGCAATATAAATGCATATTTCATTCTAGGGTAATTGGTGCTGCCTGTGAAACAAACAGAAGAGAGAAAGTATCCCCATGTAGTGAAATGTCATGGATGAGGCTTATCATCAGTGCTAGAGATCCCATTAATGTAGTGTTTTGTTGCTTTTGGCAAGTGTTTTGTGACGTATAATGGAACCGTAATAAGAGCTACATTGTCGAACAAAATAATGTGGAAAACAGGATGATGTAAATCTGATTGTATAATGTCTAAAAATGATAAAACAATATATATTAATAAAAATTTCAAAGATGTGGTAACAATTCAGTAAAATAAGATATTTTAACCACGTAATTAAGTGGAAATATGGTTTATCGATATGCATCCCCACAAAAACAAATTTTTCCTATATTTGTAATAAAAAAAAACTACAGTTGTCATTTTACAGTAGCTGTTGAGACAACATTACTAACAAAATGAGTTCATATTTGTGCTTCACTGTTGTTTTGTAAGTGCCTTCTGGCTTTTCTCAAGCTACCTATGACATGTACAATTATATTAGATCAATAAATATTATCTGTGATAGTGCTTAGCAAGCGGAAAAGTACTTTTTTTCAGTTGTCCCGTGTAAGTAATGCATATAAAAAAAGCTTTTTTGCTTAAAGAAAGTAAATTCCAAATGGGGGATTTTAAAATCACCCAGGCAGTTAGTGAAAATCCTCTTTAGTGATACTTGTAAAAAAAATAAAAATAATAATAATAATGATAAGCCACATCCAAAAAGCTGTAATGAACTTCTTGTTTGCAACCTTCCACGAACCCTTTCCCTCCCAAAACAATGCATGCAACTGGAATACATGCAAGGGATACTTTCTTTGTCTTGGAATGACTGCTATGTACTGTATCTTATAATATATTAGCAACCCCTGATAAACTGATAGCCATAGTAAAACAAAGACAAATCTTCTTACAAAATATTAATAGCAGGTATTCTGTACATTTTTAGTATCTGAAAGTTATAAAGTAAAAGAAGAGGCAAAAACCTATCTGAGCTATGTTCTTCGTAGAAATTGAAAACTCGTGGGATCCTGTTAGCTTTCCCGCCCGTTTCAGTCCTTGCTGCTCTCACCCCGGCTCATCGAGGGAGGGGGGAGGGGGGATCAGTCCACGGGTCCATAAACATCGGGAGAAAGTCTGAGTCACCCATTGTGTCCATGTTACAGCAGGAGCTTGCCGTTACGATGAATCTTTAAGATTTTTCCCAGTCTCTGTTTGGCCGTTGCCATTCCTTTCTTTAGCTTCTTGGCTGTGGGCGAGACAAAGCAAAATGGTTAGCATATGCGACGACAACATCCTTTCGCATCAATACATTATTAAGCCACAGCTGTGTCAATAAATGCGGAAAGTGCAACATAAACAACATGAATTAATACTCGTCACAAAAATATCCTATTTATGTTTTGGCCAAAATCACCTTTGGCGTCCGTCGAGTTCCCACGTTCGACTTTTGCTGGCGGGACAGATGAGGTGTTCTGAGATGATGACGATGATGAAGGCCGCCTCTGACTGAGGAAGACTCCGGGGGCCATGGGTTGCGAGCCGCCGGCGGTTTTGCCCGTTCCAGTGCTGTACTCGTGGTCGGCCAGGTTGGTCTCGGAGTCTGGGGTGGGTTCTCTAGAGCTGCTGTCCTGAGAGAGTTTGTGAGGCTCCTCTACAGCCACGGGCTTCTTTTTGGTACTCTTTTTCTTCTTCTTAATCTTCTGCTCCTCCTGTAGCGAGAACTAGTTAGTGGGATAATTTAGCTAAATCAGTCTTACAGATGTTTCTATGAAAATGGAAGCTATTAGAGAGGATTCAGGATTTCTTTAACTGTAACGACACTCAACTCCCACAAGTTTGGGAAAAACCCGATGATCGTGTTCTCCGGCAGGATTTGGAAATGATTCAAAGAGCATATTGTGCTTCAAGACACAAAGGAGTTCATGTGGACAATGCCATCAATGTGCAACCTTAAAATAGTGCAGGACCACAATATTTCTTAATTTTACATAAAAATCCTAAAAATTAAATAGTTTTCCTCAGTATTTACGGGGGCTACACTTTTTTGGGGAAAAAAATCGAATTGGGATTTTTCTGACAAAATTTGATTTGGTTTGCCGCACTTGTTTGTAGGGCTACACAATTTGGCAAATTTGATTTGAGTACAAAATTTAAAAATATATTATTTTTTATTATTACTATCATTACTAATTAAAAATTTTAAACAAAATTCAAAATTTAATTATTTTACTGTAATATATATTTATATATATATGAAGAGTTCAGATGCAACAGCTTCTAAGTGCCATTTGAAATTTTCTTCTAGAATGATCATTTTTATCAAGCTTGTATATTTAAATTCAGAAATTTCACTTAAATTGCAATGAAGATTACCTACTAATTGTCATTCAAGTGAAATTACTGAACTTGAATATATAAGCTTGGTAAAAATGATCATTTTAGAGGAAAATTTCAAATGGCACTTAGAGGCTTTTGCATCTGAACTCTTTATATATATATATATATATATATATATATATAAACTAAAAATATAATTTAAGAAAAATAACAGAATCATTTTCCTTTACACTACAACTGTATAATTTCAATACTAATACTGGCTTTATTCATTTCCAATGTTAAACCAATTGAGTTTTATTTTGGCAGAAAACCACACCTTCTCTTTTGTTGACAATAGCCGGTTTATAAGCGCTTCTCATTACAAGTTTGGGAAGATGGTTTGTGCATGTTATGTTTCCCAATGCACATTATAAGCAACCCAAACTCAGAGCAGATGCAGAGATGAGTCTGTGTGGAAAAGAATTTACTAAGACACCAAAAATACAGGATCATGAGCCGCTCGAATGTAAAAAAAACAACAGCGTAGCGTTTCACTCTGAAACACTCAGCGCATGTATTTATTTAATTAATTTGCAGCCTCTGCGACTTGATAGATTAATCGTACAGCCCTAGAATTTACTTAATTTAACAGTAGAAGATAATAATTAATTTCAATTACAAGGCTTGTTGCCTATAATTTCTGCAAATGCAGATAATCCCAAAGTTGTTTAATACTGTCTGATTAAATAACCCATCCAATGTTTTCTTGATATCAGTAAATGTTTTAAATTGATATGTAAATATTTGGGCATTGCATTGAATGAACCGCTTCATTATGAGCTTAAAGCGTTAACCTGATGAGACAATTTAGCTGCCGCAGCTGCCAGTCCTGTCTCTATGGACGCCACACGTGCCCCCTCCCGAGCCGGTCTCTCCTGTCGTGGTACAGAGGGCCCAACTCGTGCTGCAACAGTACGAATATAATCCCATGTGATTACATTTACATTATAGTCAGACTCCCACCTGAAATTGGAGACTTCGCACTACCTGTTGGACTATATGGAGTGTCATCTGTATTTTTCCTTTTTTTCGATCTCGATTTGAAAATTGGGTTGTCCTCCTCGGATTCCAGAGATGGATAAACTGGGGAAAAAAATGGAAAAATACAAGATTAAAGAAGGCAAAAGTTAGATAATTCTACAGATTCCACCATCTGGAACTTTTTGTTGTCTTGGAACGCTATATGTATGGTCTAAAGTCATTAAAGAAAGCAATGTAAATACGTCGAAGCGCATAACACTGCTTATACATGAGAAACCACCCTATTTTTGCACTCCATAAACTACAGTGCTAAGTATTTTCGCATTGGACAGGATGTTAGCGTGACACAGATGCATGGCAGCTGTTCCTTGCCCTGCCTCGTCCTGCATGCACCTAGCTTCTTTGAACTCAAGCACTCAGGAACACGCAATTTCCAACAATTAAATTATCAAGAAAAAGAAAAAAATGTTTACAGAAAGGAGGAATGCTCTCTTAGTGTGAGTCCAAACGGGAATGTGCGTGCTAGTAATGACTAATTAGGGTATCAGATCAAAAAGCATTTAAAACAACAGTTTAAAACTCATGCTAATGGATTATTAACAGGCTTCTAATGGTCTTGCTGTTCTTGGAAGGGGTTCACAAAAGCTATAAAAGAGACCATTCAAAAAGGGGGATTGAAAAGTTCTAGCTGAGAGTAAACACGCCTGTCACTGTGCCGTGAATGAGAACCCTTAAGTCAAAATCAAACTCTAATCAGAACGTTGATAGAGCAGATTTACACTGTTTTGCTTTGCTCTAAGGACACCTGGGCGATTCCAAGTCATCACGAAACATCCTTGACAAATTGTCTCAGAGGAACTAATTGGTCTTGATAATAGTGCAAACAAGCTATCCAAGATGAAGGTACGAGAGGACTACAATCTGTTCTCCAAATGGGTTCTTAAAGGGATAGCTCACCCAAAAATGAAAACTACTTTACTCACCCCCTCATGCTATTCAAACCAGGGCTGCACGATATATCTAAATTATTGAAATATCTGGGATATATGCATATCGCAATGGCATGCGATAACTGAATGACTTTAATACTTCAAAAAGTTACGAAAAGCCCAGATAGCAGACTCGAAGCAGATAGCAGAATATAGTCAGTGTCTAGTCTGTGACGTGCTTAATGTCAAAAACAGTTATTAAGCACTATAAGCCACGGATAATAACATAATGTCGTACTCGTATGCACACAAAGCCGCCTCTCGGACAGCGAGCAATCCCGAAATAAGTTCTCTTCTGCATTTTGGGGTTCAAACAACATTAAACCCCTTCATAGTATGAACAATTTTTGATCAATTACATTTTTCAAAATATCTTCTCCAGAAGATATTACTTTTTGGGGGGGATGAACTATCACTTTAAGCACAGTAATCTGTTTGAAGAACTTACCATAATCAGAATCCCTAAAGCATGCGTCCATGTGGTCCTGGTCATCATCGAACATGTCCGAACTGTCCACGCTGCTGCTCTTTTGCGTCTTTTTGGGCAAGCGTTTGGCTGGTCGCTTGCTGTTCCCTCCTGCTCCGGCTGCGCCGCTCGGCTTCTTGCTGGCTGAGCTGCTGTGAGAGTTGTTCTTAGCTTGGCTATTGCTCCAGGATGGTTGCAGACAAGAGTCTGATGACTGCAGGTTAGCCATGGACAACATGCCCTGGATGGCCTCCTGTGTGCTGGGGGATGCAGGTGGCTGACTGTAAGTCCATCAATGAGAAATACACAACACACACGCACATTACTCCAAGTGTCAGTGGGAATGAGAAGCGATTCGAAATTTTAGGATGTGAGTCGGGTGATGGGGAGCAATGAGAATGGAGATGGACACTTAAAGGTGAAGTGTGTAATTTTTGCACCACTAGTGTAGCAGAAAGAACAGTTCCAAGAAGGCGTTACTGGTCAGGTTAATGATGATAGATATACGTTTTCAAGCTGCAAATTTGATTTATAATAAAACCATGAAAAGCTATTAGCAAATAAAGCAGTATTTCCAGGCCAAATTATTCACTCACATGACTTGAGGCAGTCACATGATTTTTTTTTTTTGATGCACATTCATCAATTTACTATTAAGTAAATGTCTTTCCATTGTAACTACTTCTCATGTTTACTTACTGAATTTAAAAAATGCATGAAAATATGTACAGTTTAGGTGCATTATTAAATTTTTATCTGCATCTTAAGTGTTTCAATCCGGTATTTTATGCAATATCCCGCCAAAAAAATTATTAACTAAACATTTTTTTATGAATTGAAATAATGATGAAAAATATATATAAATCAAATATAAATATTAGATAAATTTTATGAAATTAGAAAGAAATGTTGTCTTGGCAAGTAAATGAAATAAAATAAGTTCAAGTTCATTTAAATTAAAGCTAAATAGAAATATAAAAATGACTAGAACCTAAACTAAAAATTCAAATAAATTTAAAAATGTGATTTAAAATGTTTATAACAGTATAAATTAATACTAAAACAACACTTGCGATATCCCAAATCAGCATAAAAATAGGACGGAAACCCAGTTTAAGGAAATACTAATAGTTTACTTATAGTCGACTGTGAATGTAAATTAAATTTTTTTTATACAATATTCAAATATTTAACTTATTACAGTATAACATTATAATATTCAAAACATTACACATCACCTTTAACCCACCATAAAAATGGTTGATGTCAATCGTGGCCAAAGAGCTTTTCCACTGCAGATGATGTAAGACAATGTCATGTGTACTTCTCAAGCATTTTTAATCAACTGAACATGTAAAGCTAACCCGAAAAATCCTAGTTAAGATTCAATCCAAGGTGTGTTATCAAAAGGCAAACCAAATTACCTAACATCTCTGCTTTCTTTCATACTGAACCTTCATTCAACCAAAACTGAACCTGTGCTGTCTTATAATCACATCTGCTCATTCAATAAACCACTAATCTGCACATCTGCCTCTTGCTTTTCTAACTTACCTGCCACTAAACATTCATTGCCAATAAAAAGTTATTTTCCTCATCATTTAAATCTCGTTCTTGTCACAAGAAGATTCTACCGTGTAAACTAAGACTATAGTGTCCACATCTGCTTCCAAGCTTGGGGTAACTAGCAGAAAAATACAGATTTAGCCCGTGCAGATTACCACCTATTAAGTGATTAACCAGTGAGGTGGAACAATGAGTCAAGAGCTTGTTTAATGTGGTCGCAACTGACTGGAGGCATTTCCTCCCCACAATCCTGCAGTCATGTCAGGTTTAAAAGCACAAAAAAATAATTTGAGAAATTAACATATTTTAGCCATGTTTTCCTTCTCATTTTGAGTTTGAGCTGATTTGCAGCTTTCAGCGCAGTGGAAATAGACCATCAAAAATGTGCCCAAAACAGCAAACAGTAAAATGAAGAGGAATGGCCTAAAGCTTTTGCTGTATTTGACAAATTAATAGTGTAGAGGGATTAAACAAATAATGCCAGCACATGTAAACTGCTTACAAAGAGCCGTGCAAACTATTACTTTAGCCATTGTTCAACGGACGAAGAAACGCCTGCGCTCGATGTGTTTACAGTGTGAAGTTTAAGCACTAACAGTTAAGCTAGAAATATGAAGTGTTTTAATTCTTAAAGGGTCAGGAACATGCTTCATCATATAAATTGTATGTTCCCTATGGCCCTCAGCCAAACACAAAACATATCCATAATACATACTCTGCCACATTAGCGTGTGTAATGTACAAAACATACCACATGAATCATGAAAATGTATGAACTAGGGATATGCGCAAATGACCAGTCGATGGATTGTCTAAACAACTAGTTGCTTGTATAATTACACTAGTTTAGGGTCATGTACACCAGATACTAGTCACGATTTTTCCCACAAGACACATTCTTAGGTTCAAAAACAGATGGACGGAGCAAAACAGTATTGAACAGAAATGCGAGGTCTCAAGCCATGTATTTTAAAGGGGTCATGAACTGGCTTTTTATATTTTTTTTACACTGTTGTCTGAGGTCAACTTATGACGTTCGCGTGGTTTTTACATTCAAAAACATCTAAATGATTAAGTAATAGACTATTTTTTGAGCCTAGCTGAAAAACGCTCGGTTTTTATGGGCGTCTTGCATTGAAGACTTGGAAGTAATCACCCACTGCTGTGAGTGGATAACAGTTTTGCATATTATAATGAGTTTCACTCTCAATCCGGTTTGTCATCACGAGGTAGGCCTATGTTATTTAGCTATGCGTGTAATGTGCAAATCAGTGGGCGGGGCTAAACTGGCCGTGTTGAAGTAAACGTTGATCTTCTCCTGCGGGGGTGGTGTTTTATCCTCTTTGACATCGTAGTTCCCCACTTTGAAAAATGAGTCGTCTGCTGAGCCTGGTGTCAATTAAAGCTTTTATTGGACTAACAAGGACGTTTTCAGTTCTGAAACTTACAGGATATTCTTATAATATGATGACCTCTTAGATGTCAAAAGCTCAAGGAAAACTTGATTTCTCAGTTCATCACCCCTTTAAAACTGTTTTAACGCAGATTGAAGATATTCAAATCAACCAAAATATGGAATATCTAGGACTTTTATTTCACAAAACTATCAAAGTCTACACAAAAACAAAAGGCTATGGATTATATTCTGAAATTTAACATTAAAGGCGATGCTGCCCTAGAGGGGATGTTTCTCGGAAACCGTAGCCAGCATTCCAAAGCAAACCGTGATTAAATTATTTTGGAGAAGTTACGTCTCAAAATTGATTATTTTTTAAATATCAAAGCAAAAACTGAAAAAAGTAAATAACCTAATCAGCCTTATTAATTGATTTGGCTAACTCATGCCTTTCAGACACCAGAATATGGATAACAATGTGCATACCTGTTGTTACTGTAGTCAATGCCGCCCACTTGTTTGCTGGCCTGTAGGAGATCCAGAATCCCAGCAGAACTGCCCCCTTTCTTCTTAGAGACCTTGGAGTTACGACCTTTGACATCTGTCTTGGCTTCTGTGTCTATGTGGAGCGATTCTTCATCTGATGAATCTAGATTCTGAAATAACAATGCGGGGGAGAAAAACTGACATGAAGTACATAATGTAAATGTGTCAAAATATACACAAGAAGCTGAACGATTTGCATGAGCAATATCCATTCTATATACCAGATTTTTCTTAGTTTAGTGAGTTTTTATTGGTATATCCTGTAGCCTTTTGTAACCCCTGACATAGTTCGCCTGCGGGCCTTTGTCATGATTAACTTTCTTGCTCTCATTTGATTCAGTCCACAGCTATTTCCTTCATCAGTTTTGAGGTGATATTTGGCTTCGTCTTGCAGCTCGCTCTCTTTGATTTGTGCCGTATGTTGGTTTAAGTTAGAACATTATGGGTGAATTATCACAAGCCTGAGAACATCAGCGCTGCAATGTTTTAAATGCATCCAGAAGGAATTAATCAGCTACTTCATGAAATAAAGATTGGAGATTTGAATTTTGTTCTAATTTCTTCCTGTTTACTGTCAAAATCAGTCTTTTAATGTTTTTACCACTGTTTGTTTGTTTATAGCACAGTTTAATACAACTCGCGTTGCCCAAAATGCTTAACAATCACAGACTAAAAACACAAAAAATAGCAATGATAAAACATGACCACATCACATAAACTCATAGACATAGACATCATTCATTTAAATTTAGATGTTGTTGTTTTAACATAGCTTTGAACATATGTAAGGATTTGGCGGATCGGGGTATTCAATCAGTCTGATTAAAGAGAAATATTATGGATGTTCTGTTAAATAACACTGGAGCAGCACTATAAATGGAGTTGATGCTTACCTTCGTGTCCGACGGTTGTAGCTTTGGCTTTTTCGATGGCAGAATGGGCTCTTTGATGTTTGATAAAACTGCAAATAATGTCAGATGTTCAAGATTACTCTCACATAGCATGATATGAAAGATTTATTTTTGAATCAGTTAAAAGACCAGTGTGTCTAATATAGACAGGCCAACATGGAATGAGTGCCCACGGATTTTAACATAATCTGAATGCCTGTCACTCACAAATTTCTACATATGCGCCACCCAGGGACCAAAAAAACAATGCCAAATACAAGCAAAAGTCATTCAATTAAATGTACGGTGGCCAGTAACTTTATTACAAAATGCAACTGTAACTTCACTATCATAGGTTTATCGAGGATATTATGTGGTGACACGTGTGTATAAGTGGCTGTCAAATGATTAATCGTGATTAATCGCATCCAAAATAAAAGTTTGTGTTTATATAATATATGTGGGTGCCCTGTGTATAATTATGTTGTATATATATAAATACACACACATGAATGTATATTTAAGAAAAAAAATGTATATATAAAATATTTATGTTTATATATAATATAAATTATATATAAATCTATATACATAATATACATGAAAATATTTCTTAAATATATACAAGCATGTGTGTATATATACATATATATATATATAAATAAAATAATTATACACAGTGCACCCACATATATTATGTTAACAAACTTTTATTTCGGATGTGATTAATCGCGATTAATCGTTTGACAGCCCTAAGTGTAACACATTGACCTGAGCTGTTTGCAACTAATTCAATATTCAGAATTCATAAAAAAGGCTAAACAATTCCACTGTTATTTGGACAAAAAAAATATTAAAACTATTAAAATAATAATGAAAACCAGTTTCATGACCAATAAGGAATATCTAAAGTAAATATCTTAAGTACTTAATCCACTCATCATTCCCCTGTGTGTTTGTATATTATAGAGTTTTATCATCCCAAATTTTATTATACTTTCAAAAACTAATAAGATTGTAGTTTAAATCATTTTGTCGCCCAAAACTAGTGTAATAAATTTAACAGAAGTCTACTGATTCCATCTGGAACTGATTATAAAGTATATAATAATTTTTGGCTTTCAAATTATCTCTTATTTAATGAGAAAATCACCCTGGCCCAGATCGCATATCATGAAGCCTTACAGGAAAAGTCTCTCTTGACTGCGTTCTTTTTCCTCCTGATTGGGAATTCGTCGATCTTAAGCTCCCCCTCATCAGAGACATACTCGTACTCGTCTCTCACAGGCTTGGGCTTTTCTTCCTTAATATTCTGTATTGAGCCAAAAACACTCGAATTGGTCTGAGTCTTGAGCATCTTTGATCTGAGGAAACCAGATGAAAAGAACATTAGTCGGACTGACAGAAGAGACGACAGACTCAAAATTAGGGTTGTCGAACATTGGCCTATTTAATAATGCATGCCTGAAATTTGAACTTTTATACCGCACTTACCCCAGCAACTTCTTATTCGACAATGAAAATGCAAATTTATTGTCTTTATGGCTGAGTAGACTTTTGTCAAATCTGTGCTCTTCTTCCATTTTCAACAACGAATCAGGTTTGCTGTTCTGCGAAATGAAAAGAAACACCAAACAATCATCAGTACTTTAAAACTCTTCCCATCTCATTCGCTTCTCGGGTCTTCGCTGTCAGCCACGTCCACTGTGATCAGACGTCAAAGACCGAAGCCTTTGCGGCTGATGACCTTGAAGACTATCTATCTAGCAGAGACTTCTCTCCATCTGCAAATGTTTGGCGAGCGGCAAAGGAGCACTCGGATCAGGAGACTTGGAGCAACTACAAACATTCCTGGGCTGTTTGGCATTGAATTTTCCCCCTTGAACAAAAGCCCTGTAATGCCTTCCGTTCACCAGAATTAAGCTATTGCTACAAAAGCCATCCCATGTTATCCAACAATAACGACACAACACGCTCATTTTGATAGTAGAAATGAAGGCATATGTAAATACTTAGCTGGCATGTCTGGGATATGACATAGCATTACAGCATTAGGTAAACTGAGGCTGGGTAAAGGGCTCTGCTGCTTTGATGATCCCAGAACAGAGAGAGTGACTGAGCCGCAGAGTTATTTCTGCTGATTGCTTTGATCTAAAACGTGTAAATCACTTTCTGGATGATCCCAAAGCCCTACTTGCTACTTTTCAACTTGTCTGGGTTTGATGCTATTTGTGTGGATTTTCAAAGCTTCTTCTCTAGCACTGATCTATGTTGCTATGGAGGAAATCATTATGTTTGCATTACACAAGGTGATTCATTACAATTGTGTCCTTGCATCGTAAACCTAACAAACGTACCTTATATTTCCATTTGGCCTCCGTCTTGTTCTTATTATGCTCTCGAATCATCTCGAACTTTGCAACGTCATTTGGTTTACTCGTCTCTTTCTCCAAAATACTCATCCCAGTTTTTAACAGCTGTGTAAAATGCAAGACAATATATATATATTTTTTTTTTAATGGATAAAAGTGCATACTGACAGATCTAGAGCAGAGTGATACAGTGATTTTATTCAAAATGATTTTGCACATGCAGTATCATATTTCGTTTATGTTCAGTTCATTTAATGAATAGATTCAAAATGCATTCATAAATGTCCCTGGAAGTCTCTTTGTGGCATTTTCAATTTATTAAAAAGGCTTTAGTGAAAAAATATACACTAACGTTCAAATGTTTGAGGTAAGTAAGATTCAATTTAGTAAAGAAATTAATACATTTAAGCAAGGATACATTAAATGGTGTTCTTTTGAACTTTCTATTCATCAAATGAAAAAAAAGATCACCATTTCCATTAAAATATTAAACTGTTTTCAACATTGATAACAATAAGAAATGTTTACGGAGCACCCAATCAGCATTTTACAATGATTTCTGAAGGAACAAACATATGGCACTAAAGACTGATGCTGAAAATTCA
This sequence comes from Cyprinella venusta, assembly GCA_038021265.1. Lineage (NCBI taxonomy): Eukaryota > Metazoa > Chordata > Actinopteri > Cypriniformes > Leuciscidae > Cyprinella > Cyprinella venusta. The sequence continues at coordinate 22,530,103 of CM075879.1, forward strand.
GCTTTGCCATGCCATGTTATTTTAAAATATATTACAAGGGGAAAAAATTATATATAAATTATTATAAAAAAGTATTAGATAAATTAAAATAAATGTATTAAATAAAAAAAATTAAACTGAATTTTGCAGCCAAATTTTTTACTGATCCCAAACTTTTAAACGGTAGTGTATGTAGTCAAATATGGCTGTTTATGTACATATAAATGATAAAAAAATAAACTATTTTTTGCCTTGAATAATTTATCAAGATCTTATCTTTCTGCATTTTACTTCTTGTATTAAACATTTTGATGGATGTTTGGTGGAAATTATAATACACCCTTTTTTAAGTCATTTCATATGCATAAACAATATATGTTGAATATTATACGGAAGAAAAAACATTACTTTTTTGGGCTGGTCCATCTTGTTCAGGATGTCCTTTGCATGAGATTCAAGAGCCGCCAGACTCGAGGGCTTTTTCTCAGGTAAAATACCTTCTTTTGCTTTCTTCCCTTTCTTTTTGCCACCTTCTTTAATTTTGGGTTCCTTCGGTGGTTTGGGTGCCTTGGGCATTTTGGGTGGTTTGGGTGGCTTTGTGGCTTTCTTCCTAGCTGGCTTATCTCGTGGCGGGGAGGAGATGTGTGCGGGGGACGAGGGCTCTTCTGGTTCTGATGGAGCAGACGGGGGTTCCTCAGCTGGGGGCTTTGAGTTGCTGGGTTCGCTCTTTATGGCTTTTGTTGCATTCTGAGTTAAAGACACAGTGAAGAAGTTGTCAACCATTACTGATTCTGGCAATAGCTGATTGAACATGTACAAGATCATATCTGAATAAATGAGAGTAAAGACATCCAACAAAAGTCTCCAACGACTTCGCAGCGTCTTACCTCAGAAATCCGAATCTCTTTGGCAAGGTCTTTAATGAGCTGTGCTGGCTTCATGTTTTCTGGAAGCTCGTCCTCGTGCTCTAAAAGAGCCTTTGGATAAAGACAAAAGATGAGAGTCACAGTCAACTGACCTATAATTTAAATCAGTGAAGCTAGAGAATATCAAAAATATTTACCTGTTTTTTAGTCCACGATCTGAACGCTCCATTGACAATTTTGGCACCATGTACCAAGTAAGGAGGTGGCTGCTTGTTCGCCTTATGCAAACCTGCAAAATGTTTAGGAAATTTTGCATCAGAATCCATTATTCCCATCTGGATCCAAACACTCAACTAGTGCCCTATTAGTAACATAAGATCCCCTCTAGAAAGGGCTGTTTTCTAAATAGGCAAATTGATGAAAGGTCTAACTTTCCTTAAATCATTAACAGCAATGCCCAAGACCGTGGTCGGCCTGTCAGAAATGCTCAGAGCATGAAACTCGCCGAAAGAGGGGGGCACTGGCAGATAAAAATGGACTGCATTTTCAACCTGACCCATTACTGTTCAATAACAAAGGCCATTCATATATCAAACTGATTACTTCAATCCAGAGGGGCCTAAAAACAGTCATGTGCAGTCATGGGCGGTTTTTTGGAGCGCCGGCTTCAACATTGATTACATTGGACTGGATACACAGCCACTACAGGAAATATATTCCACACTGCATTTAAATGAATAACATGAACATAAAGTGAAAGCTGAAACAGTGAAACGAGAAGGGAAAAGCAATAGAGCTGGCGGAGGCCCAGTCGGCCTGCTGGGCCTGGAGCCAAGGTCTTTTTTCCCTCTACCTGAAGTCACACACGAGAGTTGAACCCTTGAAAAGATGACCTTGAAAGCTGATTCCCCCATCTGAACATCAGATAGCTTGGAGACCAACTGCGGTCCTTTTTGCAATGTGCGCGCAACAGCAATCTGGCAAAATTAAGTAACGTGACGGGGGGAAAATGGTGGAAATATAAACACATAGTCCAAGGCCAGATGAGGGGAGTTTAAACACCAGGTTGTAATGGAGCAAGCCATTCTGCCTTTTGAAGCCAATCATCTGTGAACTCCGCGATGCACCGATGTAATGACTGCAATAATACGCCGGGCATCCAGACCCTCCTCGTCTGCTCAGCAGGCCCCTTCCAGGATCACGCACGAAGCGAGCGAGAAGGAAGTCATTTGAGTCTACCTTATGACATTGGATCTTTTTATTTCCAGTCCCAAAGTTCACTATTAGGGATAAATCTCCATCTAGCAGGATGGAGAGGCAATTTTCGAAAAGCAAAACCTTTGAAGCCATTTCAGGGGAATTTTGCCGCGAATGATTTAAGTTTGCAAACGTAAATGGTTGCAGAGAAACTGACACTTTGCTCTTTTTCACTAGTGAGTTTTGCGCAACGACAATACCAACAAACAAGCCACGTAAAAACACACTTTTTTAAACAGGTTGTTTTATTTATATTATTCGCTCACCTTTAAACCGCTCCAGGTAGTATTTCCCCACATACCAACAAGCTGTTTCGAAGTTTGGAAAAGGAGTGAGGCTGGCAACTTTGAGTCTTTTTTCCACCTCATATGCTCTGAGTGGAGAAGCAAAGGGAGGATTACTGAAAACTGTGCCTTGAGAGGAAATCGTGGTCTCACAGATGTGAGAAATGCTCTTCAGAAGGCAAAAGCATATGCTCTTGACTTCCCCTCTTTCTTTTCATTGCTACAGAGGCTTGTAAGTGCCAAGAATAGAACAGCGAAGGTTTAACGCTTGAATGCTTCGATTGCATCACCCTCCTCCAGTTGTCACTGGATGGCAAACAGCATGTAATAACATTTAAAATGGCAACAGCCAAAGACATTAGGCCTTTATAATCCCACATAATAGTCCTACAGTACGCACCAGACCCTCTGTGCCTACTGTATATATATATACTGTATATAGTGATGTGAATAAGTTACGACACCCATGCTAAAGTTGCCTAAAAAGAGAGAACAAAAAAATCTTTTTGAAATTGATCTTAATCTCTTGATTAGAAAAAAGAAAAATCCAACCATTTGATTTCAACCAACCATTTTGGGTATGAATAATGTATCATAACGTATCATGTTCTTCCTTAAAATACAGGGTGCATAAGTCAGACCACCCCTTTGTTAAATTCCCATAGAGGCAAGCAGATATTTTTTTTTAAAGGCCAGTTATTTCATGGATCCAGGATAATATGCATCCCGAAAAAGTTCCCTTGGCCTTTGGAATTAAAATAGCCCCACATCATCACACACCCTTCACCATACCTAGATATTGGCACGGTTTTATTTCTGTTAGCCTAATAGCTGGTTTGATTTGCATTGAAAGACGATCTTATGGAAAGTACCCCATCCCAATCTCTTGGTATGGTGAAGGGTGTGTGATGATGTGGATCTATTTTAATTCCAAAGGCCATGGGTACTTTATCTGGATGCATATTATCATGGATACATGAAATAACTGGCCTTCAAAAATAAAAATCTGCTCTATGAGAATTTAAAATAGGGGTGTCCTGACTTATGCAACCTGTATTTTAAGGAAGAACACTTATTTATGATACATTATTCATACACAAAGTAAATTGGTGTCCTTAAAGGTTGGACTTTTCCAATTTTTTCAAATTAACGCATTAGGAAGCAGTGTGATGAGATCATCACACTGCAGTGTAGGAACCTATAAAAATGCACAAACAAAGCTTGTTTAAAAGGAAAAAGAAGCAGATCACTGACCTCATTTGCATCTCTACGCTCAGACTATGGATAAAATGCCCGGAGAAGGCTAAGCAGTCCACAGGAGTCAGTATTGCATTAATCCATCCTGCCATTAAATAAAAACAAAGGAATGTTAGAGCTCAGAGCTTCATTTTTCATTTAATTCTGGCACCCTAGTGTCTCACCTGATGGAATGAAAAGAGTTTGCCCTTGTTTAAGTGTGCACTTGTAACACTTGTCCACTTGGTCAGCAAAAAACATCTCGCTGTGGTTGGACGAGGAACTCCAGCGCTCATACAGAGAAAGGTTGGCAGAGGTGGGCTTAATCAGAAAGAAGATTTTCTCTCCCTATACAAAACACAGGTCAAATATACAGCTCAACATCCACTATACAACAATATATGACCACAGAATGTGGTGACTGGCCAATAGAGAATCATGTAACAAACATTTATATTATGTAATTATGCCTTAAATTGACCAGATCTTTGTTGATTGCTATATAAATGTGTTACTCAATAAATTACTAAGTTTGTTTTACTTCACACCATATCAAATCTAAAAATAAAATATATCAAAAATTTATATATTTAAAAATTATTCTGTATAAAAAATATGGTAAGTTTTAAAGGTGCAGTGTGTGATATTTCTGAGGATCTATTGACAGAAATGCAATATAAGATTGAGTGGTGTATTTGTAAACTTTATCCATGATGTGGTTTATAATGGACCGTGGTACAGCAACTTGTCTTACTCTAGCTATTTACTGCTGTCTCAGACGACGATATGTTTGTCGCGTTTTAGCCACCGTAGCTTCTTCGAAAGAGAGGGGTGAGCAGTGGGCTGAGCCCTTGATGCAACTCGCAACCGAACCGCTAGATGCCGCTAAAATCTACACACTGCACCTTTAAGAATAAAATACTTTGAAATGCTTTTTTGTCATAGAAATAAGTAGCATTGAGATATAAATAAATATGAAGGAGTCACCTTAAGTACATGATACCACACAGAGGCCCCTCCACACTCAATGTGGAAGTCTGTGTAGCTGTCCTTCACACAGATGAGACAGTATTTGGACACTTGGGGCTTCCCCAACAATGCATCATCAGGCCAGTAGTTGTCAACCCAGGACAACTTCCGAACTATCTGCGGACTCTCAACAATAGTGTCCATTCTACAGAAATAAAGGGAAAAATAGTAAATAATCTCAAAATGGCACGCTTATAAAAAAAACACCCATGACACATATTATTATACTGACATTTTTATTTAATTGAGAAGACTATATGTCATGTTTACATTTCATTTGCTAATATTTATGTTAATAAATATAAAGGAGTGTGCTCAGTGTATTAGGTTTTGCTGTGTTAAATTATTTAGTAAAACTGTGAAATTAGAAGTTTTGCTTTTTTTGAACAAGGACTGCTTACCTTGTGTGTGAAAACTCCAAGTTGATCACATTTAATACTTTCTTTCTGTTTGTGCTGTAGTAAAAATCAACAAACTCTTTTAACTTCATCTTGCTGTCTGTCTGTTTGGTTACATCAACAACATCCACAAGAACATCAGGCCCTTTAAATAAAAAAGTAGACAACAATTAGAACAACATTAAGGAAAAATGAAGGAAGACTTGGTTTTGTTCTACCTTCACTATCAGCAAATTGCATTACTATTAGATTCTAATCAACAACATATATTACCTAAATTCACTTACCAACATAGTTTTCCACGTCGCTGACGTAGAATGTGGGTGCAGGCATGGCCATCCCCAGCCCATCTTTCTTCTGGACGAGAATTGGCTCATTGAAACCATTCTCCTCAAGGTAGTCCAATGTCAACTGACTTCCAGACAGCTTGACCACCACATCTTCTGAACTGCAGTGGAAAATACACAGTAAGCATGTTACCTACAGTCCCCAACACAATCTCTCCAAGACATCATCCTGGAATCTTTTTCACATGTCTGGTGGAAAAGTTCAAAGCATGAGTAAAAATGATCATAGAGCGCCATCTTCTGGACCCTGGATAAACTGAAACCTGGGCATTATCAGGAGCACTGGCCCTTTAAATTCTTCACAGTGGACTGGGATGATCTCCACAAAGGTGAATAAATTACCTGGGGAATGTCCTGCTGCGCAGCTCTTTTATGAACACCTGACTGCCGTTTTGAACTGGTCTGACGTCTCCGCTTTGCCCCGTGTCATGCTTATTCCAGCTCTTTTTCTTTTTCACTGTTAAAATTATAAACAGATGAAACCAACCAAATCAAATTCACACATAGTGAGCATCATTTACTTTACTCTTTCTTAATGCTACCAGTTTCTTAATACAGAAAAAAATGCACTTAATAATAAATGTATAAGAAGATTTTAACATCAACTTGTGGAACCAAAACTAGTATGTAGTTCTCTGTCATTTTAAAAAATTACATTATTTTCATGAATATTATATGCTATTTAGATGGCAATCTTGGTAATGGGACAAGACTACTTTGATTGTAAAGAAATGATCACATATCTAAAACTTGTTTTCATTCATTATAAGGTTGGACTGACACAAAATTGAAGTAGAAACTTTTTTAACTCAGAAAATGTTAGTAAACTTCACAATTAATTGCAAAGAAGTAACACATTGAATCTGTACAAAAATACTGATACTGAAAATTATGAAATCAAATTTGAATGTATTTCAATATCATAATTATTAAAACACAAAATAAAGCAATGCAATTCAGTAAAATACAGGGGAAACTTTTTAAACTATTTTCCAGGATTCTTTGACATATAGAAAGTTCTAAAGAATAGCATTTATTTGAAAAAAATAATCTTTTGTAACATTATAAATGTCTTTACTGTCACTTTTAATCCATTTATTACATTACTTATCGATTTCTTTTATCTTACTGACCCCAACTTTTAAAGAATACATTATATATACACAATGCATTACTATATATGTCAAATATGATATAAATTTAAAATACTACTTATGATATAATATATAAGGCAATTTACTACAGCCCTAATTCGACGCTTAATTCATTCACAGTATGAAGATACTCACAGGTGGATTTGCCATGGGTTTTTTCACAGTTAGGACAGTGATAGATGTCAATATCTGGTGCTTCATCTTCATCCACTCCCACGCAGCTGTAACAAACAAATAACGTGCATCTATTAGTTTCAATAAATCCATTGCAATATTATTAAAATAGCACAGCAGCAATCAGCATTGAGTTACAGCAAATTAAACCTGGTTAATCACGGTTCTGTAAAACTAATTTGCAATACACAGTCCCTGTATAGTTATTTAAATTCTAATAGAATTATTCTCCACTGACGACCATTCAAAACAACAGATGACATTTTTCTAGTTCTGTCAGATCTGGCCTCTTTCCTGCCCATGGCTGCCCCTTTTTGAAGCCGAGTGGTTAGACAGCTTTGTTTCACAGTCTCTGGCCACACGTCCTGAGGTTTTGGTGGCCCTTGGCAGTCCAATGCCTCAGGGAACCAGCCCGGTCCATAATCCAGTCCTGCATGGTGGAAATGGTGCATTTTTGAAAATGCACAATGTTTAGAGTAAGCCAAATATGGCGTGTAGTCTGATGGCCAACAAGCTCAACCTCCGTCCAGCTGGCTTCAGAGTTGACCACATGCCTTCTGGCAAAACTACAGCCAAGATGTCAGGTGACATTTTTAATAGTGGCTTTTTCTTCATCACTGTCCCATAAAGCTGTTGAAGCGTTTCTGTATCACAGTCTGTTCAATTTGTAACTCCATTAGTTGTCAGTGGTCACCTGTTGGCACACAGTCATGTAACTATGTAAGTTTCTTCTAAACCAAACTGAGTGCACTAGCGTGTCATATTAAAGGGGATAAAAATAAAATCAAAAATAATTGTTTTACATATCTGTTTTGTCTATGAGATTGTCTGATCAGTGGCAAAGAACAACAAACTAGATCCACTGTGATTCAGTGAATGAACCATAAATAAAAATCCTCCAAGAACCTGAATCCTCTTTATAGTTTAATACAATTCATATTTGTATAGCGCTTTTCCCAGTACATATGGTTTCAAAGCAGCTTTACAGAAAATGCATGTCTGCATTACATTATAGGCACTGTATGCATTTTTTGTCACTCCATCTGCAGAGCAAATGTTCTTCCTATACTACTAATATAAACCCGCTGCATCTGGAACACATTCCAGCCATTAGGAGGAGCTGTTCACGGGTCATGAGGAAATATTGAATTGGGAGTGTCCATTATGGGCTCTCCTCCACCATGGTACTACGTGCAGTCTTATGAATATCACAAATGCTTTCCACTCAGATGGTGGTTGGTTGGTGTCAGCACCCTTGGCTTGAATCAATGCAAAAGTGAAAGGAGCCAAGTCTTAGGACAACAAAGAGAGCATGTGGGTGTGACAGGTCAAACCGCCCACTCGTGGATCAGGATTAGCAGTGAAATACTACTATCTTCCATGTTCTTCGACTCTCCTCAGCTAATCCTTATCATGAGTATCTGCACACTGCCATAAACAGCCCAATTCCATGTCGATTTAAAGGAGCAGTTAATACAAAAATAATACTGTAGTTATTAAATCACCATCATGTCATTCCAAAACCCATCTGATATTTTTAATCAAAGTAAACAAAAGGAGAATATTTGAATTTCCATTTCAATTTAAAGAGACCACAGTGGTCACAAAGATACAAAGAGCACCAATAACACTGTAGCCTAAATAGTTTGTACAGTGTGCGCTACATTACTTGGAAAAGAAGGTGAAGTGATTTTTTTTTATCCTTTTGTGTTCCATAGAAGACGAAAAAAACAATCATTTATGTTATTGATGGAGCTCAATGTTGATGCAAAATATATGAATTAACACAGTGCCGAAGTTATCATGTCACTCTGTAGGCCAAAAATGCGGAAGTGAGTTAGCATTTAGCACTCCCGGTTCCCTCGCTCTAAAGTCTGTGGGATTTTTGAATGGGTTTTTGCTAAATTGTCTGAAATAAGGTCTGTGGTGAACAAAACCTCGAAATATTTTCACGTTTTGATCTATGACATAAAACACACCAGTTATAACCTGCTTGTGTTTTTTTAAACTTCATTGTGTCTGCTTGCGTTTTTAAAAAACTTTATATAGGCTTCAAAATGTATAAATTTTGGATTAACTAGACAAAAAGTGTAAGGGTCAAAACTCTTTGTTGAACACAGATCTTATTTTTTGCGATTTTCCAAAAGTCTATGGGGAAAATGCATAGCTTTTCGATCAAGGGAACCCATGAGACGCTAACTTCCGAGTTATCCAACGAAGTGACGTCATCACTTCGGCACTCTATTGTGCCACAAAAAGAGAGTAAAATACAGTTAAAACGGTAAAATTGTAAAAAATAACAGTTTTCAATTTTAATATATTTTAAAATATGATTTATTCCTGTGATGCAAAACTGAATTTGCTATTGTACTTAATAAAAAATAACAAAAAAAAAAGATAGAACTTGAAGAATGTTCATGCAACACAATAATGTAAAGCGACAACAGGGGTCAACATCCAAAAAACAACATAAAAAACTATAAAAACAATCCATATGTCCTATATTTCGTGGAAAAGAGATTAAAATGTCCTTGTTTGCTCCTCAGAAAAAGAAAAAAAAAGCATTTCGGTTTGAACTACAGTAGTAAACACTTTTTATATGAACTGTTCCTTTAAGACAGAATACACACAGCTTGTCTCTCTGTGAAATTACACTCAATACAACATGTCTTGTTGTGCTGGCACAATAGACCCTTAATCGTCAAACAACTGCCTGCAAAAGATCTGCAGCAGCTGCCTGCAAACATTATCGTAATAGTAATGTTTATTTATGGGGCCATTTTGAATGTTAAGAGAAGACGGTCCTGAAAAGAAAGTCTCAAAATCACTTTCCAGAAATAGTCACGTCTAGGAAAGCCTCTTCTTAAAAGCAACAACAACACCTTAAGTACCTTAATGCAGTCATATTCTATTTTGTGTCTGATGCTCAAGAGCGTAATGATAACTAGTCTGCGGCTCTCAGTCAAGAAAATGTCCTTGAGGGGGGGGGGGTAAATTAACTGGATTTTCACTCTGAGACAATGTAATTACACACTGTCATGACAGATTAAATCAATAAATACAACAACAACAAAAGCATGAAGGAACATACAACATTATGGCAGCTCTAAACGATTCTTCCTGTAAAGTCACCTTCGAGACAGGTGCAATAATCGAGTATTATTATAACATATTTAATAAATTTGTGCAATATGCCAAAGCTGCTCTGTCATTAATGGGACAAATCTCTTTTAGGATCTGATGCGCCACTTGTAGCTGGCATCCTGCCCTGTAAAAGGAGGGAATGATGTCATTCATTACCACCTGAAGAGTGGAGAGCACACGCCCACACCACAAAGAGCGGCATGTGGTCAGGAGGTGCGTTGCAGACAGCAGTGTTAAAAAATGTCTTCATTTCTGTTCGCAGGCTAGTACGCTTGCAGAAATCCCTATATCAACATGTTTACCCTTGATGGAAATGAGAGAGGCACCTTTCGGAAAGGATTAAAACGTATATAGATAGTAGAACTGTTAATGTAGAATGATTCATTCAGGAAACAAAAGGAAGTTATATTAATAATGTGGAAGTGGAACTTAATATCTTTGGTGGTGATGCGTGTGATCAGGTTACAAAAGCTGTTTCTAAAATCAAAATAATTACTTAAAAATAGCCTTGTGGTTAAAAATTCCAACAGCGGGATTTTGGATTAGATCTCACGGCTGCTACGGGGTGAAAGTGAGGTAAAAAGCGAGGTTACAGAGTTCACGTGCACTTGAACAGGCAGTGTAACTTAGTATTTAGCCAATGAAGAAAAGTGCAAAGAAAACTAGAAATATGTGTATTCATATATTAGTTCCTATGACTTTTACAGGCCTGGAAAAAAAACAAGTTCCAGGTTTTCTATGATCTTGGGAACCCTGACACGACTTACAGAGAGTTATATTTCTACAAATGGCCAGCTGGAAGTCACTTTGGCTAATATTTTTTATTCTTTTGATAAATATCTGTTCCAAAAAATCAGCTTGATTTAAATACAGTCAAACATGTCAAATGGAGCTGCACTTATCAGTAGATGAAAAGCATAACCAAATAAACGAAAATATTTAATACACAATCATGCAAAGGGCGAGGGATGTGTGTAACCAAATGATAGCGTTCCAGTTCTACAAAATTCTGCTGAGCTTTCTGTGAAGTTCTGCAGGTACAGAACATCAGAATGCCTTTTGCAAGACAAAATACATCAATGATAATTCTAGGATTGATGCAATTTAAACTTGTCATGGTTAAGTGCAGCAGTCGAAGTTGTAATATTTTATATATATCTTTTTTGTTTCTGAGCTCTATTTATAAGCGTGACTCGAGTGACCAGTTTAAATGTAAGATTCTTAAGTTCATTTTTTATAAACTACTTTAGTTAACATGAATTAAAGGATAGTTCACCCAAAAATTAAAATTCTGTCCAAATAGTTTCTGGTCCCCTATTGACTTCCATAGTATGAAAAAAAAATACTATGGAAATCAACGGGGGACCAGAAACTGGTTATCAACATTCTTCAAAATGTCTTCTTTTGTGTTCAGAAGATGAAAAATTCATTTGGTTTGGAACAACTTGAGGGAGAGTAAATTATGAGAGAACTTTTATTTTTGTGAACGATCCCTTTAAGAATGAACAAGACTTCTACAGCATTTATCAATCTAAATGTTAATTTCAACATTTACCAACACATTATTCAAATCAAAAGTTATGTTTGGTAACATTAGTTAATGCACTGTGAACTTACATGAACAATGAACGACTAATTTTATTTACTAACTTTAACAAAGATTAATAAATACTGTTTTGTCCATTAGTTATTACATTAACTAATGAAAGCTTATTGTATAGTGTTACTGGGAACACTAAACTAGCTAGCTAATTTACTAAACTAGCCTAAACTAAAACTAGCAAGCATAAAAAAGCAGAACTACCAATACCAAACTACGGATATTGTAAGATTAGTAGGCTATAATCAGATTCTGCATACAAATTTTATTTTGGTAAATGCTTGGTAAAAACCAACAACTGTCAGTTAGCAGCTGCTACAATATTGTAATCTCACTCGAAGGCTGAAACTATTTTTCAGACAAGTTAACACTGCCATAAACAGCTTAATACAGAATTATCACTGTTAACATCAGTGTACACATTAAAGCCATAACTGGTTTCTCCCTTCATCTGATCTCACAGAATCTGTCGCCCTATCATCTCTATATAGAGGTCACAGACGTTTAAAACCTCATTCACTCCAACAGAAACAAACACATTAGTGGCAATTAAAACAATTCCTTACAGCCTACATTTGAATATGCAGTTAACCGCAGATTTTCAGCCTGAAAACGAGACACAATTACAACGCGGTCACTCTGTTTAGATGGTTAAACACTTACACTCGTCATGTAGCTAATTATCATATTCTTGACTGCATGAATTGAACGTTAGAAGTGTAACAATCACGGGGCTCATTAAAGGGTTAAAATTAAACGCGCGTAAATGTATCAGTCAGTGAACCGGAACGCTTGTTCTTTGTTTACATTTACAAATTAGAATTTTAAACCTGTTCACGCAAGTTTCACTCACGCAAACAATGCAGAATAATTAAATTTAAGATGAAATCGAATTATAACAGACTAGCCTACTAGCCTAATAACAGACTGTCGTTATTGGATCGAGTTAAACTCATTTGCAGGACTAGGCTACATGCTGCTGTCAGTGATGCTTCACGGAACCTATACAGCAAACAAATCTGAACTTACTGGTTTTGATCATGATGAATACGGTCTATGATAATGGCTAGATGTCATACATGTACAAATGTGCAGAGCAGCTCTAAATCTGCAATGTCTGGCTCATAAGTAGCCTATTATTCTTCCAGCGGACAGCAGAAAGGACAAGGACAGTTTTCACACAATTCAAAGACAGTTCAAGCACTGATATAGGAGCAAATCAGGACAAATACGGCGCATAAAGGACCGTAAAAAAAGGTGTAAAAGAAAAGCCATTCGTGTTCGCAGACACCCACGGCTCACTACTACGACAACGTCCAGTCTGAGACGCAACCAAAGCGTGCGATGCACGCAGATCGAGCTCACATCGTAGAAAATACATCGAAATGGTTTTACGATTAAGCTAATCTTTTTGTACAGTTCACAAAAATGTGTCAACCGAGCCAGCTAAATATAACTCCGCCTTCTTCTTCAAGCGGCCCTCGCTCTTAAGAGCAATCCAAAATGTGCGCACGGGAGCAAAACGCTTCCATCCAAATCCACACTTAAATAGTTGAACGAAATATTGCGGTTACCTGCCATGAAACCAGTCTTTGCAGGCGTCACATTCGATCATAAACTGGGTTACGTCGTAAGGTAATCTGCAGATGCAATACACGGGTACAGTCGCCATGTTAGATCAATTCACAACAACAGCCGGAGAGATGGATGGGGGCAGCAGGAACCTCCCGTAACACAAACTACAGCGATATGAAGAGCCGCGGAGCTGCTCCTACGTCCATTCGAACGTTCCCCCGATCCGACGTTACAATGTTACGATGTTAAAATGTTTCCCGCGCTGCATTGACGTGTGCATGCCCCCTGGTGACTATACGAGCGCGGAGACGTTCATAAAGCCCAAGAAAATGCATCCTTTCATTGTAATATTGTTACGTCAGTCTGCAAGACGGGAAAAATCGCCTCGGTCATGCTGGTCCAGATGAATGGAGGAGCTCATTAAACGCTGCGGCTGCTTCTCCGGGTTTCCCGGGACGATAGAAAGACGAAAATCCACCTTCAGGGACCTCCAGCCAACCGTCGAACCAGCTGCAGCAGAGTCTGTGACACGTTAATAAGGTCTCATGCAGTTATGGCAAAGGCGAGAGAGAATTAAAAGAACAGAGTTAGTTCAAATTTTGACACGGTTCTTATTTTGAAGATAAACGGCGTAGTGCAAACTAAAACGAGAAACATGACTAGTTAAGTTGAGAAACAATGCATTAATTCATTTTTTAATTCAAGATTACGAGATTTTTTTTTAAATATAGTCTAATGAGAAGTAAATTAATATAAGTTACTTTAATGTAAATATAAAATGTTTGTGTAAATGTGTGTATATACACCATATATACATACTGTATATTATGTGTATTTAGTATGTCACTATATATATATATATATATATATATATATATGAAGAGTTCAGATGCAAAAGCCTCTAAATGCCATTTGAATTTTTCTTCTAAAATGACCATTTTTATCAAGCTTGTAAATTTAAGTTCAGTAATTTCACTTAAATGACAATTAATATGTAATCTTCATTGCCATTTAAGTGAAATTACTGAACTTAAATATACAAGCTTGATAAAAAATGATCATTTTAGAAGAAAATTTCAAATGGCACTTAGAGGCTTTTGCATCTGAACTCTTCATATATATATAAATGGTGCATATATGGAATATATATATATACATAGCCTATATATATATATATACACACACATTTACATAATGTATATTAAGTATGTACATCTAAAATGTGTATGTATATAGGCCTATTTTCTCATAAATATATACACGTGTGTATATACACATTACACACATGTATTTTGCTTCTAAAAAAGTAAATGTTTTATAATTGCTACTCATATATACATTGGGGAATTATGTCAATTTTTTCATTTTAAAAAAAATTAAAAAATATTTTAAATTTCTGCTTTATACTGGCAATATTAAAAAAAAAAAAAAGAATTAAAGAACATAAAAATGTCCACCAGGCCATATGGCCAATGAAGGAATCCAAAGAGACTCATGGCAAATTTATCAAATGTCAAGAATATTTAAACATTTTGCTCAGGTACACTCAGATATATATATATATATATATATATATATATATATATATATATATATATATATGGCAGACTGGTAATATGACTGACCACCTAAAGTGTTGACGTTCTACTTTGTATTCCCTAAGAAATCTTAAAAAAAAAAAAAAAAAAAAGACCAGCGACTATAATTATATAAGCAAAATATTTGTTTTATTTCTGACCTAGAAGTCCTGTCCTAAACTTCTTTGTGGAAATTTCTGGGAAGATTTAATGAATGGGTCTAGGATAAATTTTAAAACCTATAAATAAATTTAGTTGGCTAAAAGCTGTGTTGTTCACACAGTTCACTCAGTTCAGTTGCAACCTGAAATGTAAATGCACATTTGACCTCTTGGTGGTGCTAAATGGCCTGAGACATAGATTAGTGTTCAGACGTTCCACCAATCAGTGTTTTAAATGTCACATCTTTTTATGGTTCTCAGGGCTGCTATAAAGTCAAAGCCACAAAAAAAGGAAGATTAAACTGACCTATTTTTGCATTCTAGGACCCAAACATATTTGAACTGTTAATCATTTATAAACCAACATTTACATCCTACAAAACCTGTTTTCATGCAGCAAAACCTAAAGTCTATTACTATAGAACATGACCTGACCGTTTATTCTCCAGCAGGGGGCTGAAAACATCACCATGATGTTGCAAAGCACTGTAAAATCGTGAAAAATGCAACCTGTAAAAGGTTTGAGATCACGATCCGTCAACTCCAAAAACACACACACGCACACAAAGAGAATTATTCTAAAAGAATAAAGACTTTTATTAAGCATTGTAAGTTGCATTCAATTTCCTTCAAATACATCACACCACAATCCATCAACAATCACTCAAACCCAACAGTAGTTCATTCTTTGACAACCCATCAGTTAGGGAGAAACTCCGATCAACTTACATCAAGGTAACCTACTTAGACTTGCGGCAGGGGACTGAGGGGAATACACCATATTTCTGATCACTAATGTGCAATGAAAAGCATCAGGAGGATTAGATGGAGAAGTAATGATTCTCGTTTAGAAGTAAACATCAAAATTATTACAAGTGTACTTGCTTAGGCTAAACTCTCAAATGGGGGAGGGGGGGTCGAATGTTTCGCATAACTTGTTCTGAGCTAAGAAAACGGGGAAGAATTTAAGATCAAAGCCATTTTTTCCCAAAGACTGGTATGCTAGTATGAACGCGGAAAACAGCAACAGAGAACAATAATGTATACAGTGATGAGTACACCAGGATTAACAAGATTTCAAGTGGCTAGATAATGTTGGAGTAAATACAACAGAGGTCAATAAATCACAAAAATAACAAACGTAATGTTAGCGCAAATCAGTTACTGACTAACAGTTAACACCTTTTATAGGACTATTACTGATTATTAGCCTTTGAAAATTTCGCAGATGGGCACGGCATTTGTCATGAAGGAAGAAATAGGACAACATGCATTAGAACTACACACCTTTTTTTCTTTTCTTTTTAATCGTGAGCCATGCAGAAAGTTTAGCTGAGACGGTTGTACTAATGTGCTACGTTTGATTCAAGAAACCACATTGATCATTGATCACTGATGCATGGCATTTTCTGACATGGAAAGAGACATTGGTGTTTTTTCCAAGAGCTCATTTGAAACTTTTCTTGACATATTACCTATAACCGCTAATGTATGACACATTGAAATCATCAGAACTTAAGATGCAGTAGTAATACTAGTTACTCAATGTCAAAACAACCGCACATTTGAAACACGAGAAAACTCTCAGCGATGACACGGGAGAAACGTGGTGTTCTCTTTTTCAAATGATGAGTTTTAGGTTCTCAAACATTAAAAAAGCATTTACTGTGACGATACGAAACTCAATTACAATGGCAAATATATATAGATATATATATGGTACTTGAATCTCAACTTACTAAACTAAAAGACTGGCAAATGAAAATCAGTATTTCGGTTTCTGCATTTCATCGAGAAGGTAAAATAATTTCATGTAACCAGTTTTAAAACGTGTAATATCATTGACGAGGGAGAACACAGTCTTTCATCACTGAACTGGTAAGATTATCTATTTATTGACTCGTATATCTATGTTTTACCGAGAGGTATCCTCATCATTACTTGTGGCTTTAACTCGCTGACGTCGAAGAGGGATTTCAAAAATTCGTGAGTCCTCATTTATCGCTTTCGGAGAGGAAAAAATGTACACCGACTGTAGGCCTTCCATCCTTCCAGATATCCCTTAACACTTAACCTTCACCCTCTCTATAAAAATAGGTTTACTCTTCTGCTTGTAAGACAGCGGCGCCCAGGACTTCATCTCTGCAGCCCTCGCAGTCTTCATTTAGTGCACTTAAATGAGGATTAGTATTGCACATTTTAGATTCGTTGCTAAAGGCACTTTCAGGTTGGTTTGGAGCCCTGCTTTCCCCTTCATTCCCATTGATCTGGTCTGCCTCTTCACCCTCTACCAAGCCGTTCTCTGCCGCATCTTCTGAGGACAGATGTGGCGATTTGGTCGCCAACTTGGGCTTCTTTCGGTCTTTTATCTCTTCATTGTTTGAGGCAGCATATGCAGGCTTGCTCTGTTAAAAATTAATTTTGCACCATGTCCATTAATCCAATCAGTGTAAAAATTACGAATAAAAACGATACCATCACTGATTTCTGAAGATTAACCACACACTATGATATGTATCCACTACCATTTCGAATTTTGAGGTCGATTGGTAGGGTTTTCTGTCATGTTTTTGAAAGAATTATCTTATGCTCACCGAGGCTGAATTCATTTGACCAAAAATAAAGTAATATTGTGAAATATTACGGTTTAAAATATCTGTTTTCTATTTGAATATATTTTAGAATATTTATTCCTGTGATGTCAAAGATGAATTTTTAGCATCATTAGTTCAATCTTCAGTGTATGGAAGATCGTTTCCGCCACAGAATGAAAAATAAAAAAGGTAATTACAACTTTTATCTCACAATTCTGACTTTATTTCTCAGAAATGCGAGATATGAAGTCAGAAATGCGAGATATAACATTAGAATTGTGTTATAAAGTCGCAATTGCGTGTTATAAAGTCAGAATTACGAGATTGTGAGATATAAAGTCAAAAATGCATGATATACAGTCAGAATTGTGAGATATAAAAAATTCTGAGGGAGAAAAAGTTAGTCTTTTTCCCCCCTTAGAATTGGCCTGATAACTCGCAATTGTGAGTTTATATCTCACAATTCTGAGAAAAGATGTCAGAATTTTGAGATATAAACTCGCAATTATGTTTTATAAAGTCAGAACTGAGAGATACAAACTCGCAATTGTGAGAAAAAAAGTCAAAATTGTGAGATAAAAAGTCGCAATTCTGTATTTTTTTTCTCAGAACTGCGACTTTATCACGTAATTCTGACTTTATATGTCGCAATTCTCACTTAACACGCATTTGCGACTTTATATCACGCAATTTTGACTATATCTCACAATTGCGACTTTATTTCTTACAATTCTGACTTCATATCTCGCAATTGTGAGATAAAATGTCGCAATTATTATTATTTATTTTTTATTCAGTGGCGGAAACCAAGTTCCATCAGTGTCACATGAATGATCAAATTAGCAGGTTTGGTTCTCAAGAAACATTTATTCTAATTAACTTTTATTCTTATAATTATCTTATTATTATTATTCGTGATGCAATTTTTTCCTCAGCATAATTTGATGAGTAGAACGTATTTGAAATCTTTTGTAACATTTAAAATGTCTGTCACTTTATCAATTTAACGCATCCTTGCTGAATAAAATAATTTCTTTAAAAACATTTTTTACTGATCCTACACTTTTGAACAGCAGTGTATATATACTCAAACAATATGAATGTAACATTCACCTGGTATGATACCTGACTCTTGAACCCTCTACTGTAGTATTTGGTTCCTCGACCAAACGTCCTTATAACAGGAGTAGAAATCACACCTCTTGGATGACTGTTCAAAGAAAGGCAATACATTTAAAGAAAAATTATACAGGGCATGACATTAACTTTTTTTTGCCCACCGGCCACTGTGGCTTGTGGTTTTCCAAAGTTACAAGTCACTCAGAATTTTCACTGGCCACAATTTGGACATGGGGAGAAACTCCCATATAGAAATTTTTTAATATTTTCTCAAAATTTGGAAGCATGTATATTAGGCTACTGTCACTTTAAGACCTGACACACGAACCCATTATACTGATACACATGCATTCTCAACCTAACTGACCTTGTTTACATGAATACTTGTATGTATGAGTGTTTAAGTGCTGAAAGCAGCTTAATGTGCGTGCACTTTGGGTGTTAGCACAAAATCTGTGGGAATCAGTAAAAATATGCATGAGGGGAGGAGGGTTTGTGTGTGAACTCGCTGTCGAAGAGATGAGAGAGTGAGAAAGCGCAGCTGGTATCGTGTCTTCGGTGGAAAATGAGTATTGGAAGCGTTTCAGATATTTCAGTGTCGATGCGTATAGAACCATCGATATTTTGGACAACACTACATTGGACTTGCTCCATTATTTCAGATGCCTTTTTAAAAGACTTCAATTGAAATTATAAATCAAATTCAACCTGCCAACGTGGCTATTAGGAGTGACTGTGTTGCACGCATTTGGCAGGTGTTAATGTCAGGCCATGTATACAATATTTAATCACAGATTTTTCTGCAACAGAGACAAATACAAACAGCAAGTGAGAAAGTCAATTAAAAATAAACTGTACAGCCCAGAAAAGTAAATATAAATGTAAACAGTAAATGTACATTTAATTTTGGAATAAGAGTACACAAATACAAACATTAAAATGCGAGATTTTAGCATGATATAAAAAAAAATACTGGATATTTCTTGCCTACCCTCTGGTTGATCCACCAACTGACACAACCTGTATGGGAAACGCAGGTCTTCCTCTTCCACGACGACTACCGGCCCACTGACCCACCACTGTGCCTGCAATCTCAAGCTTACCACCCTGTGAAGGCATGGCTTGAAGGCCTACTTGAGAGGAATGAAATGAACAACGTAACTTTAATAACTCTGAAGAAGCTGCATCCTTAAAGCTGCAGTTTGTAACTTTTTTTTGTCTTCAAAATGTACAACGTTTATATAAATGAGCAAGTACATCTTGAATCCATTTTCCAAACCATGTTTTTATCTTATCCTGAATCACTACGGTACACCTATAATACTACTGGTTCGAGTAGTACCACTGCAGAGTAGCCCAGTACCTTTGTGACTGTCTGCATTTGACATTTTTCACATCAAACTCTGAAAATACTTTTTCATCCAATGCGCTGTGTTTCCGTAACAAAGCATGTGATCATTGGAAAAAATCATTATTTTAAAGTATTATATGCAGTGATAAAGGCTATGTCAATTGGCATAGCATTATAAATATACTTTATCCTTATGAAAATACCAGAGATGGCTTGAAGTACACAGATAAACCATAATACATAAATTCTGATGTTCAATCAGGCAAAATATCTGCATTTTATTCAGCTACAGCTATTGCTTGATGTCTTTGTCCATATTAGGGATTTCCTGGAACTTATTACTCATGAGTCTCACTTGTGGGCTTTCTTCAATGAAACAAATTACATGTCAGAGTTTAGCGCTCACATCGTCCTATTGTTGGTCAAAAACAGAAAAAAATCCTGCTCTCTTAAGAAAAAGTGTTCACCAGGGTTTTAAAGCCAGGTTAAAACAATTATAAACCAGGGTTAAGCACAGTGTGAAAAGCCCTTCATTGAATCATTTCTCACTTTTACTACCTAGTAATAAATGCTACTTATAAAAGAACATTATTGTGTTCATACATTTCACATCTAAACTACTAAAACAATTACTAATGAAAAGGTGTTTGGTTTATTGTGAAAGTGTACTATATCAACCAGCCTAGCAGTCATTCTTACCAGGCATGCCCCTGCCTCTAGGCTGCAGTGGGGGCAGAGGAGGTGGAGGGTAGAAGGTGTTGTTGTGGTGGTAGAAAGGCATTGTGTGTGGAGGTGGAGGGGGGAATGCGATGGGCTGGTGTGGCCGAGAGAAGTTCAGACCCTCCAGGATACTCTGACGCATTTTCTCCACCTTGGCAACTAGCTCTGTCTGGAGACAACAAGAGGACACGTGTACATTTTAGATCGGCTAGAACTCTGGATCGCAATCGCAGACTAACAATTTCGTCCTTATATTATAAAATAAAATTTCCCATTAAAAGATTACTAAAACCGTACATCAGTTTACACCTTCAATTATTTGGATTAAAGATTAACTATTAAAAGATTACTTAAACGGTACATCAGTTTACACTTTCAATTCTTTGGATTAAAGATTAACAATTAAGTAAATATTACAGTATATATTGTGCAAACAATGCTACAGAATCATAAATTAAAGTGCACTACAGAATGCAAGCTCAAAAACATCTTTGTTAAACATTTAAAAGTAGAGAAACGTATATTTGTAATATGATTTGAATATTATTATAGGTCTTGTTTGGGTTCAGCGCTTGCAAATATAGAATATTATTTTAATGCATTTTATATATACACTACCATTCAAATGTTTGGGGTCAGTAAGATTTTTTTAAATGATTTTGAAGAAATCTCTTATGCTCATAAAGGCTGCATTTATTTAATATAAATACAGTTAACCGTAATATTGTGAAGTCTGTGAATACTGTGATCTATTGTGAAAAATGTATATAGGCCTAATTGATAATTTCAATATATTTTAAAGTGTGATTTATCTTCTGGATTATTTGAGGAATAGAAAGTTAATTTGAAATAGATCAATTTAAATGAAATAAAAAATGTTTGAAAAAAAAAAAAAACGTTGGTAACGCTTCCTTTTACAGTACAGTACTTACAGGCTACTTACAGTGTACTTACCTAGAAAGTACTGGCTAATATAAGGTAAGTACATGGAACAGGGATATGTTTAGGGGTAGGTTCAGGGTTAGTACTAGTTATTACCCAGTAAATGTAGTTACTAAAATAAGTACACAGTATTTAAATGGGTAACTAGACTGTAAAAGGAAGCGTTACCAAAACTTTTGCCACCCAAGAATGTTTGTTTGCAGTTTTGTTGGTTCTTGTTTTGCACTGAAAAATTAAGTTTCAATCCACCCCAGTTCTATCATCAATCTTTTCTGCTGTAAAATTTCAATCTGCTGTGTCAGTTTAAGCTCAATTTAAGGTCAGATAAGTCTGTAAATCATGTTATTTTGAAAATTATGCAATGAAAAAAAAAATAATACAGTGTTCCCATGCCATTTATACCTGACCGTCGCAGAGGTCAATGAGTGGAGCCTTGTCTCTGTTGGCCCGGATGAGTTTACTCTGTAGCAGCTTGCCGTCAAAGTACATCCACGGACAGCAGTGTTCCCAGGGAATGGGCTGCCCGCACACGTCATTGGCAAACAGCGCCATATCCACTCCACTCATAAAAAGAGCAGCCACCTGAACGCCGCGTGGATCCAGGTTATCAATCTGGAGGCGACAGATGCAGTGACAGTTAAACAAAGCTCTTAAGGTTAAATAAGCAACATGCTAAACCACCCAGCAGATTACAACCCCCTACCTCAGCCAAAAGCACAAAGCAAGCATGAACAAATCATAGCCTATCCACTCCACACATGTAGACTAATGCACAAACCACACCAGCCAATTCGCGAGAGCAACCAGCAAAGGCAGCAGCGCGAAGCAAAAAGCGCATTTAGATCGACAGAGCTGACAGACATGGACAAACACGACACAGCATGTGTGGATGGTTCACGTGTTTTTATGAGCTCACAGCAACAGACTGAAATGAGCAGGGAGAAAAAAAAGCAGCTCAGACAGGCAAGTAAACCATCTACACAAAAAGACCACATTCCTAGCACTCGAGTTGCTCAAATGCCATGTCTTTTCCCGCAAAACCGACTATAAGATGAAAACATGCTTTCACAAAAGCATCAAGGCCAATCAGCCTGGCAAGCGTTCTTACAAACTAAGAAGTGTCCAGAAAAATACTTAAAACCTCACTTTTTGCAACGCAACTGGCTATTGGCTTGAAATATGTTAACATTAACATATCAGATTTTTGATTCAACTGGATAAACAGGAGCCGGTTCAAACCAAATCTAAATGTGAAACATACACAAGCTTTAAAACAAATGTATTCATTTATCCATGAACTCCTTCATTATTTTTATTTACTTATTTTAACACTTAGTTCAGAATCAGATGCCAAAAAATGTGTTCAGGTATCCATACTTAAAACAAATCATAAAAAGTCATCGTCATAATGATGAAAAGTTTTGTGGGGGGAAAATCATTTGAATATTTTGGCCTTTCTTTTTTGGATGCCAAACAATTCATTCAAGATATACGAATGTGTTCTCATACTCAGCACAAACAGCTTTGCATACAAACAATTATCTTATGCATGACAAAAGTTATCCAAACTTTTCTTTAGAGATAACATATTTGCCATTAGGCTCAGTGCGAAAAGTTGGCGCACAAATTTTTCTTTCATATCGTTCTGTTGCATATGCCTTGATGTGAACAGGCCTTTAATGTGGGTTTGTGGGTATTCTCTGGACGCTCCTCGTGCAACATTCTCCACATAAATCACCTTCAGGTCCTGCAGCTGGTCAGGCTCATAAAGTTTAGGAGAAAGTGCTTGAGCTAGGAAAGCGTCAAGTTCGTTACGACGCAAAATTCTTACTCCTGGCCATTGTAACATAAACCTGAATTAAAACACAAAGGAGTGAAATATTACAAATAAACAAGAGCTGATACCGAACGCCCTTACTGCAATGGTTTAAGCCATTTGTAATCTGAGGGAAAGCATTTAACTACCATGTTCATGTCTTTCCGAGACTTTAGAAATAAAAACTGTGTTTAGACGCTTACCGTAGTACGCAACAGAGCACCATGAGCTGTGTGGGGACATTGGCAGGGTTCAGCATAGCTGGAGTGTCCGACCTCATGCAGGCCAAAAAAGCCCTCATCCTCCGGTTCTTGTCCTCCACTGCCTTGCCCAGCCAGAGTTTCTTCAGGTTTGGGCAGGTCCATTCCCGGAAGGGAAGTGCTTCCACTAGTTCAGGGGTGTGTGGAGATTTGCCTTTGTAAGCAGCCCATTCTTTTATGATTACTGTTGGATCTACAATTTCACAAAACAAAAACAGTGTTTAGTCTGCAGATGTGACTAAACATCAAGAACTAATTAGCTTAACATAATAGCACGTAATCGAACATTTAAAAAATTTGGCAAAGACATTTAAAAATATTGCGTGTAAATACACAAATTATATATATATATGAAAATATATAGGCTATTTTCCTATATATATATATATTTTCTCTTATCGGTGGATCATGGGTAATGCATTTTTTCACCAAGAACTTAGCCATTTATTTTCCCCTATTTTTATGGCGGCATAGTAGGTCTGTCTTGACAGGATTTTCTCTTATTGAATAAATTAATTGAATGTTTACTTTTCCTGTTCTATTTTCACATCTTGTACTCTATTTTCCGCTGAGGGAAAAAAAGATGTCAGCATTAACAGAGCAAACGTAGTTCTTGAATGATGCCAATTATTGAAAAAAATACTTTGCCTGCATATGACCAAGAATAACAAGCTAATGTCAACACTGAAGTGCACTACTCTGTGTAATTAGATCAGCCATCAACAGGCCTCTGGAGAGAGTCCAGGCAATAACAGTAGGGTTGGGAACTAATTTCAAGTACGTTTGACTTTGAATACTGGAACGATCTGACCAAATAACACATTTTTCAAAATTCGATTAACAATTCAGGAACATGAAAGACTTGAACAACAGTAGCAGAACAATAAACTGATTTAGGGAAAAAATTGTGAAATTTAGAAATGTCTATATTATGACTTTATAAATTAATGCAAATTCATCCCAAGTTTGAGTATTTTAGCTGAAAAGTCCATTTATTTATTTTTAACTTCTAACTTCATTCCAAGAACTATATAAAATCATTTAGTTTGAAATTTTATAAACATCTATTAATGGAACTTCGTTAGGGAAGATGACAAAACTTAAGATTTAGTCATTTGCTTCAATTCTTTATGTAGATAGATTTATTTTGAATTAATTCCAAAATGTTGTCTTTTTTGGAAAAATTGGTAAAGGTCTGGCTTATGTATATTAATTACCTTAAATACTATTAGTTCCAAAAAGGTTGGGTAATAATGTTAGCAAATACAATATTAATTTTCATGGACAAAGTTTTCTGTAATCCATCATTTGTATTTGCCAAATATCTTATCAAATTTTGAGGGTACTTCAAAAACAGATTTTTTTTGAATAATCTGGAACCACAGACAATTTTTCCTTATTTCCTGACTGTTGCAAATGAGACGTTTAGTTCAGTTACTCACAATCCGGGAGGCGATTCCTCCTCATGGCGAGTCTCTCTGCCTTCTTTTTGGCCTCGGCCAGGCTGAAGAGCACCCCGTAAACATATTGACGGATTGGCCGGTACAGCTGCACCGCGGAGGGCAGGTCTTTGTTAGCTTCATCCTCAATGGTGACAGATAACTTCAGCTCACCCTGCAAAAAACAACCATCAAACACCGTCAATCATAACAGCTTATTAAGGAATAGTTACAGATGAGATGCTTGTGACTAAAGGTTGACCTTGGTAAGAACATGGTAGATGTATGGGTACATGAGGCCCTTTTTATGTCTGTGCTCAGCGACTCGTAGCACTTCTGGTGCCACCATTGGTAAAGGGGGAGTAGTAATATCCATGTGATTTCTTGTTGGCATCGAGAGGAGGGATGGAATCTGGACATTGAGCCCTACGTGACCTCTGACCACCAGGCCTTGGTTTACAGGGGAGGTCACAGATGGATCAGACTGAAAGAAAAATCAAAGAATTCACTAAATGGATGAAAAATTATTGTAATCAAGATTATCTATTATCTTTAAACAAGGATATCTTTTGACAATATTTTGACAATATTTTGATATATTTTGACAAATAAAGCTAAAAAGTAGACCTACTTTATTTTGGTCCCCATGGTCTCCTTCTGGGATATTGTCCATTTGGTTTCTCTGTTTGTCCCATCCCTTATGGTCACTTACATGGCTACATTTAGGAATGAAAGGATGCAACCACATTAATTTTGTTGATATATATGCCTGCTAACAAATAGGCCAATATTAAAATTATACACTATTTTGTCTAAACAAATAATAATAAATAAAATATTATAAAAAAAATATGTCATTATAAAAAAATAACATTTGAATCAATAGTTTAAATAGTACATTAAATTAAAAGGCTTACATTTAAGTGAGAATTAAAGAAAATGGAGGGAAATTAACACATTTTTTTTTTTCATTTTACTGGTAAAATATCCAATATCAACAGTGTATATAAATAAATAATAAACTATAAAAAAAAATAACATCAGCTGATACAGTTTCCATAGCAGAAATAATAGTAGTAAGCATCAAAACTAACTCCCACAAACTGTCTTTTGAAAAAGACACATTTCCCACATACATTCCCTTGTTCTCAGTCACTCACTTGGCAGTGGAGCCTGTGTTTTCCTCATTTTCTGAGGACGAGGATGTGGACGACATGGTGAAGAAGGCCGGGTCTGTGTGGTTGTTTATGCCGCCGTGAGCAGGGTTAATGGGGGACAACCTCTCATAGAGCGGCGTGTGCTCCTTCCCGTCACTAGGAATGTTGCTGTAGCTGTTCTGTTCAAGGAGCCCTTTACCCGACGGGTCTGCCTCATGGACAGGCTCGGCCAACGGAGGGCCGGAATAGCCATGCTGGACCTAAGAGAATGAGCCAAAACATGTATTCGTCAGTGTGATGAGTGAGCGCGAGTCATTCGGGATGGACCGTAATGGTAAAAAGGTACTCACCCCAGGTTTGCTTGGAATGTTAAGCATCTGTGGTGCTGCTGGCACTCCCATCTGATTTGGTCTGACTGCAGGCATACAAATGTAAAAAAAAAAAAACTGGTTCAATCTCTGGAGCAAAAACAGGGGAAAAAGTAGAGGAACTCGGAAAGAAAAACAGCCATACTGAGAAAAGACTAAAAAAATCCCTTACTGAGATTCTTGTTATACCGCACATCCACCCACCTTAGAAACTGACCTTGATGCATTCAGAATGTGTGTAGGCACAGAGATGTATTGAGGTTTATGAAATACAGATCTTGCGGTCCTGCCCATACTATTCTATGCAAGCTAGTTTCCACAAGGGAAAAAAAGATAATTGCAACTTAAAAAAAACCTCACACAATTCTGACATTTTTATTCAAGTTATAAACTCATAATGGCAAGTTTACGTCTCGCAAATCGAATTTTTACCTCAAGTTCTTAGAGCTAAAACCTAAAGATAAAGTGACTTTGCTGTTACCTGGTGTCTTATTTTGGCTTATTTTAGAAAGCTCTAAATTACAGTTTTTCCCATTCATTTCTATGGGTGCCCATTTTTGAACCCAAATACAAGATTAAGGAGGTTTTTTTTTCACCCACTCAACATTGTAGAATTGAGTCAAAAATAATTGAGTGTGTTCAGGAGGCAAGCTTAGGAAAAGTAGCCAAGTCTTGTACCGCTCAGATCAAGGGAAGTATTTTTTTAAAAATAAATCAAAACTATTTTGTCCACATTTGTCCAAAATATGGTTTTAGGGTTAACATCTCACAAACTTTTTTCCCTTGGAATTTCAAGTTTATATCTCTTAATTCGAAACTATTTTTCAATTCTGAGCATTACAAGAAACAAGTCTGAATAGTGATAAACAACTCTCGAGGGGGTATTTTCTTCCATGATATCCTGACAGTGTCAGAACATTTCAAAATCATGCAAAAAAAAAATTGACCTGTCTGAATTCTGAAAAGACTGTATTGTAATTCTACAAGACAATCCCTCTAATTTGTCAAACATGCTCTAACGAATTGGAAGATGTCGAATCGAATTCTCCTCTCGTCTCATAACTATTCAATTGATAGCATTTCAATGGAGCTGTTGAAAGTTTTCAGGCGAGCGAAGGAGAGTTTCTCCAGACTAGCAGCGCTCTGTGCAAGAGTCCTTTCTAAAGAAGCCTATTTGTATGCACAGGGCACAGCAGCCATTCCGAGTGCACACAAGGTCTGAGGAAAGTGGGAAAATTTCTCACATTACTGTGAGGGCTAAGAGCGAGAGAGGTGGTTAAGAAAGAGACAGAGCGTGCCTCTAAAACCTGGCCCCAAACACAGACAGGAAAACATAACACCAAGCAAGCATTAGTAGACATGTCCTGCTCAAAGAATTTAACAAGAACGAACCAACAGGAACAGATAGCGTTCAGTGAGAGAAGGAAAATCAAAAATATAGACAATCTTACCTAAATAGGGGGGGAAGTAAGGGGGTTTGCTGGCGTTGGCGTAATACTCCACTGCTTTTTTGAAACGGACAACTTTGTCATCGGTTCTGGACTAGAATGCAAAACCACAGAATTAACAAACATGGTCCATAATTCTTTGTCTTAAAGGCATAGTTCACCCAAAATAAAACATTTCATCATTTACTTTCCCCCATGTTGTTCTCATCCTGGTTATAATGGGGCACACAAAGGATATTTTGACTTTCATTGCATGGACAAAAATAGCTAAAATGTTCTTCAAATGTCTTGTATTTGGAATTTCAAATGTGTTTTTAAAGCTTGATTGTATAGTTGCATAATTTTGCTCAAATTGTTGTAATAATATGACTACAAAATAAATAATAATTGTATTTTACATTACAATTGTAAAATTACAACACTAATATTTATGGCACCCTTAAAGCTTTTCATTTGACGACAACAGATTTTATTCATCTATAAGTGCTTCTGGAGTTTGGGAAGATAGTTGGTGAAATGTTGTCCCAAATGCGAGTTATGAGGAGATACAGATGCGAATTGCGCCCGCCTCTGACACTGAAAACACCATATCATGAGGAGCTTGTTTAAAAGCACCACGCTTCAAATTCACAGCCTTTCTGGTTTAATAATCAGACCAAGCCATATTGTGCAGCCCTACATCATTTTGATTTTTGGTGAACTATCCTTTTAAAAGGTGCTAACAATGATGCCTTAGCTTACCTGAGAGTGCTTGAATATGTCTTTAGTGATTGTGTCCAGATCATGGACATCCTGTAGGTTGCGGACATAGTCTGCCACGGCTCTTATGACGACGTCACATGGAGGAAGAACGAGTTGGTGCGCGCGGACCTGGGTCAGAGAAAACAACCCATCACACCCCCAGCAAAAGCTCCTTCTGCTTAAAATGTGATGGGCATCATAGGAGTACATATCTGACTGGGTACATTCCGATACGTGTACAAACACACAGATATTAAGTTAATCAAGCTTAATTGACAATGGAAATCATAAAGTGCTAAAAAAATAAAAATAAAAGGCCTATTTTTCACACAATAACCACCAAGTAATTACTAATTATAGACAGACCCAAACAAAGGCATAAACAAACATAATTAGAGAATAATGCCGACAATAGGTGACTAAGCACGTGTGGATCTCCATGTCAGGTGTTAAAATCGAGTAAAGCCCACTCTATTCTAGCTCACAGCGAATCAATAAAGCCATCTGTCAAGCAACAGCAACACACAGAGTAGATAACAGAAGGTCACGCATGGAGCCATTCTTCAGCTTAACTCTTTCCTTTATAGTCGCAGTAGTTGATTTGCTTGGGCGAGATTCAAAGACTGTGTATTTAAATCAAAAGAGTACATGTTGAGGACAATGCTGAAGTGATTTCGCATGGTCCTGATAAGTTATTTTCCAGACTTCATATCAATCTCGTTGTCAAGGAAACTGATCACAGTGACTTGTAACTGAGGACAATCTAATGAGAAATGTTTTGCAACAGTTAGGCCTGGTTTCACAGATTAAACCAGGATTAGGTATAGGTCAATTAGGACAGCTTTTACAAATGTGCATTGGAAAAAAACATTACTGGTGTGGATCTAGAGACAAAACAATGGCACTGATATATTTTAAGATATGCCAGTGCAAGTTACTTTCAGTTAAAAACTCAAATATGCATTTTAGTCTGGGACTATTGGCTTAGGCTTTTTGACATTTACTGGTCAATATAGACAAACCTGAAGTATTTAAATTGTTATACACAACACATTTACTTCTATTACATAACGTATTTGTGAGTAAAACAGGATATTCAATTAGTATACCAGAATGGAGCCAGACTGAATGCATGTTTGCTATTTGGCCATTAAATGCTAAGTATTAATGAACACAGCTAAATGATAAATGAAAAAAAAATATATGCAGACCAAGACTAAATCAATAAAATAAAAATTGAATAAGTGGCTTTACCTTCAAGGATGCTAAAGGGTGCTCAGGACCAAGTAAACTCCAGTGAAAGGCAGCCAAGTCTTCATCAGGCAGTATGTGATTACCTTCAAAAACAGCATCAAGTTTTATATGATCATGTATCAAAGAAGTAATAACTTTTTACAATTTTATCTTTAGAAAAACATTCACAATTAGCCTAAGAACATGCATTAGGATTAATGTAGGTGTTATGTTGAAGTGAAAATTGCTTGGCAATCCTACAAACCTACCTAAAAGTGAAGCAAAAATGACAAAACGATTTGGATTGAGATTAAGTTGCTTGGCAACTTCGTGCATCAGGTATTGGCTGGTGGTGAGGCTTTTGCCGTTGCGGCTGAGTTTGAGAGCATGGGCACTGAAGTAGTACGGGATGTTGCACAGGGCGTAATCAGAATCATAGGCAACCAGGCCATGGAACCCATTTTCTCTAAATAAGGCAATCACTTCCTGGTGATGATCCTCGATGGTCTGGACGACCTGAGTGAGGAAGCAAATTACAGAAAGGCTCTTTAGAAGAACAAAAACAAATTTACCTTTACACAGATTTCCACGAAAGGATGCGGGGCACGTTAACTCTAGGAAATGCTACTTCTAATTGCATCGCATAATGGCTTCTCTGTCAAATGCTTCGATCGATTAGCACTATTTGAAAGAATCAATGATGAGATGGTTCTGGGCTGTGATGTGAATTTTAAAACTATACATTGAGCAACATGACCAATGGCCTTTAACTTGATAGGAAAACAAGGCATGACTTGAGAACAAATACATTATATTGCACACACATATCCTGGCCCACATTTCAGTTTCTGAATTGATCCAATGAGTACAGGAGACAAGAAGATAAAAATCCCAGTAGTATAATTGTCATTGCCTACATTTATAAACGTTTGCTGAAAGTACTCAAAAAAACGAAATGCAAACTAAAGTGACCATGGGCAAAAGTTTAATGAGTCGTGGCTCTCTTCTGAGAACAGGGCCCATAAACTCTCAGCCTGTACTGCTGCTAAATCTCAGCAGAAGTGACGCAAGAGAGCGTGCAGCCAATCACAGAGCAGTCATTACTATTTGTGTGACGCAACAACCAATCACAGAAAAGAAGAGGTGGCGCTTCTTTTTGCCAGCACAACCTACAACTACATGGCTTCATTTCTGCATTCATACATAAATGCATGTTTTTCTTCAAGTCTAATGTTTATATTTGGTTATTCGTGTTAAAGGTTATATCTTTTCCTTTCATTTGAAGTTCGAGGTAAAAACAATATTGAATAACCATTTAAGAATCGTCTTTTGTTGTTATTTCTGCCATATATTATGCCATTAATATGCTTCGATTTAATTCAGTTTTCATAGCAATGCTTTGCCAACCTGTAGCTGGCTTGTGTTCACTAAATGCCTGTGGAAAAAAAAAACATCAGCATGTCCAACAGATTTGTGTTCCAACAAGTTGAAACCTTGCTGAAAAATGATTAGCTAACTTGTAGAGAGGTTTTGTGTAGTTTTCAGCTGCTCAACCACGTTGAAAAATTAAAGCAGTTTGGTTCTAACATGTTTGTGTACATATGAATTAATGCAAAGTGTAAACCAAGGTAGGGCTTTATTCATATATGATACGGTTTCACTGTCATCTAGTTTGATTACCTTCCCTTGGTCTTCTGACTGGTTTTAGAAACTTTTCAGCTAAGACAAGCAAACAATCTTTTGTTGTTTTTGTTCAACTGGATACACAACACCACGAAATAAGTCTAGGCCACCTGCTAGCTGCCAACCCACTGTCTTGTAAGTCGAGCACTTGCCTGATCACTTGATCTGGGTCTGGTTCTGCTAAGCTAATGGCTGCATCATGTCAAAAACACAGCGGGCATCTGCCGCTACTCACCCCGATGTGGAACCTGAGGAGCGCCAGGCGGATGCAGTGGGCCATGCACACCGGGGGCAGGAACCAGACCTTGGGCGGTGGGGTTCCCTTGTTCTGGATGTGGCTGACAATCTGCTGGGCGGTCTGCCTCTCGTTCACCTGTCGCTTGACCCACTCGTGGAGGCGGCCTTTCTCCAGGGCGCCATTGAAGCACACTAGCAGCTCGATGTTGCCGTTGAAACAGGCTTTGGCGAGGGCTGCGAGGTACCCGAGCATGTGGTTCCACTGGCCTCCGCTCACCCAGTCGGTGTAGAAGCCGCCGTAGAGCCGGTGCAGACAGTTCTCGGCGTCAACCAGCAGCCGGAGCGGAGTTTGAGGGGGTCTCTGCCGGCCGCCGCCGACCAGACTACCTCGGGCGAGCTTCTGGAGCTCCACTGGCACCACGGCATTGGGGCAATGCTTCTCAATGTATTCCTGGAAACCCTGCACACCCATGACTGTTGTTTTATAGTATGATATCTACTGTTATTTCGGGTTAAGTAAGAACGTAAAATTGTCTGGAGGAAATGGAGACAGAGCGAGAGAGAGTTGCAAGCAAGCAGCCTCTCCCGAATGCTGAAAACCGGATTGAAGAATATTGCGGCGGATGTGATAGTTGATTAATCGAAAATCAATCAAATCGGAGATGCATCTGTAGTTTTTGGTGAGTTGTTTTTTGGTTCATGGCTGCTTGCCGCCATGTGCACCCTTATGGAGCCATGTCTGCGGTCTGGATGTATCTGGTAAGTAGGGGAAAGACAGGAGAAGAGCGACGCAGGGCACGTAAAGGCAGTCACGCCGGAGGAGGAGTCTGGAGTTCAGTGGGCGCGGTTCTCGTGGAGGAGAACTGTTGCATGTTATGATACTCTTGCTAGCCGATTACAAAAAAAAATACTCTTTTTAAAGTTGAACATTTATGCAATAACTAGTCATGCTATGTAAATAGTAGGAATAAATAACGTGGAATATGAATAGGCTACGAACACTATGCTATACTATATAAACACTATTGTTGTTTGCTATTGACTTCTATAGGGCTCTATGGTTCCTATATTATGAATACTATAGGCTACGAACACTATTAATATGCTATACTATAAATAAAAACACTAATGTTGTTTGCTATTGACTTATAGGGATAATTCCTATATCAGCTGTATTTGCTACCATTCGTTAGATCTAGAATCTAACGTGATTTATATAATATAATTAACTGTTAATGAATCTAGGGGTCCATCTGTTGGCTGTGGGTCTGGGTCCCTGGTTAAAGGAAAATTAAACGTTTTTCAAGATTCAATCGATAGAGGGTGCCAATGCGTTATTTATTTTTGTGCATTAGAAGCCAGACGTTTCTCATTAGAAGCAGATACTTTGGCACACATTGGTGATAAGATATGATCTAATTCGATCTACCACACTGGTAATCTGTCATTTGATTTATTTGAATTCAAAACGGGCGGTGTGCTAAAAAAAAAAGAGAGAGATAATTCTGTCAATTTGCTCTGTCTTATGTCATTTCAAATCTGTATGACTTTCTTCTGTGAAAGATCATTTGAATAATGTCTCAGTACATATATTATACAGACAGAAAATGTTGGTAAGTATCATTTTATTTGTGTCGAGAAGAAATCGTTTCACAGACAACTGAAGAAACAGAGAATTCTACATTGCTACTGTGTGATAACTGAATATTGAAAACTAGAAAAAAAAGTATACAAAAATGGTAACATTACTTGTATTGAGGAAATATTTACATTTAGCTGAAACACAGCATTTTCAATTATTATACAAAAAAGTGGCACATACTACATCTACATACATTTTTGTCTACTTGACCAAAAATCTGTATGCTTTATAAAAGTGCAATTTAAAGCCTGAGGTTTGGCTGAGTGAATATATGCTACGAATAAATGCACAGGTCATGTTTAAGACTGTTACTGTATTACTGTCTTTAAAAATAATAGTTCACCCGAAAAATTAACCTTTTTTCATTAAAAAAAACTGCTCAACCTCTCAAGCTCCAAAATGGACCAGAAGGCACCATAAAAACGAGTCCATATTTTTAAGAAATAGACTAAAAGCCATCATTCATTCATAAGTCATAAGATTCATTCATTCATGTATTCATTTATTAGATCTGTTGTTTTATCCTTTTTGGAGCTTGACATGATTGTTATAAACTCTTGTACTAAAAAAAAAAAAGAAATTCTCCTGTGTTTCACAGAAAAACAGGTTTAAACAACATGAGGGTGAAACTAAAAACTGAAAGAAGTTTCATTTTTGGGTGAACTATCCTGCTTTGTCTTTATCTAGTATGTTTACATGCAATGATATTTCTTAATAACCCCAAAACAGACTATCCAAACAAACTATCCCTTCATGTTATTTTATCAGATGAAAAAGGTGAAAGCAAAACCTGATTGCAATACTTACATTTTAAATGTCATTGCTGATATTTGTACAAACGCTTTTATTATTGCATCAGCATATGTCATGCATGCAATACTCAATATCATTAATTGAGGTTATAATTATAAGTGGTCCCTTTGTTACCTTAAACATTGCCTCCTCATCCATGTTAAACAAAACAAAATAATGTGGGGTTCGGTTTAAGGATGGCTGCTTTAGACTCGCATTAAAATCACAGAAATTGAGATTTTCCACAAATAGACAGCAGACAGCACCATAGTGTCGGCCCAGATCCGGCCCCCATCTGGTACACTTGGATTCCACACGGTCCTGAACTGGGCCGACACTGTTTTGCTGTCTGTGCACGTTGTCTTCACCAGCCCACCTCTCACGATAAACTGGGCTACCAGATGGCAAAACTGCTGCTCAGACATCCAGTGACATTCTGAAGTGTTGTACCCTCTGAGACAACTCTTTGGCAATGTCCTGTGCCTCCTGGACAGCCAGTTTGTCAGGGAAGTTCACAGCTGCCTTCTTGGTCACCATGGCCAGTTGCTTGAGAAAGGCACACAACTGAGTGCTCATAGACAACATGTCCCGGTTGGCTTCTCGACTTTTGGCTTCACTACACAGAGTGTTCACAAGTCTTTGGCCTACCATAATAATCAGCTTGCTGTGGGAGATGAATTTTTCCGGGGGCTGGCCATCATTCAGACTACTTCTAAACACGCTGATGGCCTTCTGAATGGCTCCAAAATATAGCCGGCAGTGGTCAGAGATGCTAGGCTTCCTGAAGATTTGGTGTGGACTGCAGGGGCTAACAGGTTGTGATTTAGAAACCTGTTGAAGACACGATAAATAATGAAATTATTCAGAATGTCCAAATCAATGTAAGTTTTGAACACAGTACTGGGAGCGTCACACGTTTTTACCTGTTTTTTATCACCGTTTTTCTTTGATTTAAAGCTGCTCTTTGACGGTTTTGGTTGTTGGTCAACCTCTGGCTTTGTCTGTTGAAAAGCAATAACATTGGTTAAAAATATTTAGGAAAACAATATTGTTCATGTCTTATAATGTATTCAATGTAATACTACTATTCAAAAGTTTGAGGTCAGTAATTTTACTTTTATTAGGAATGCATTAATTTGGTCAAAAGTGACAGTAAAGACATTTAAAAGGTTACACAATTTCTATTTCAAATACTGTTGAGCAGCAAATCAGCATATTAGAATGATTTCAAAAGAATCATGTGACACTGAAGACTAGAGTAATGATGCTGAAAATACAGCTTGGCCATCACAGGAATAAACTACATTTAAAAAAATATATTAAAATAAAAATGGTTATTGTAAATGATACAAAAATATCTCACAATATCACTGTTTTTGCTGATCAAATAAATGCAGCCTTGGTGAGCATAAGATAATTCTTTAAAAAACATAAAAGTTAGGATGTTCAAAGGATTTTGATTTATGGTACAACGTAAAAAAATATATAATAATTTAAAAAAATATATATAGAAAATAATAATAATTTATCACGCATGATAATTGTTTCCATATAGATGACCAAGTCAAATTAATATGAATGAATGAATGAATATCCATTTTTCACATTATAATGTTGTGATGCTTATATTCACATGTAGTATTTACAATGATTGATTTATTAGGTTTTATCATTTTATTTATAATTTATTTCATTTATTTATATTTAATATAAATATATTATGTATATATATATAATATATTTAATATAAAAATATAATATATTTAATATAAAAAAAAATATATATATATATATATATATATATTATAGCCTTACATAAACTTTTTTAAAATATCATGGATCCAAAATTTAGAGTAATAGCATTTTATTTATTAATATAATTGCTATTGATGTTAATGAGAGTAGCCTGTAGTGTGATTTTCCTACCTGAAGTTGCACATAGTCACTCTCATCTATTCCCGAGTCTACCATTGGTTCACATTTACTTCTCCATTCAGACGAGCCTACATCCTCCACCACGTCTGGTTCCTTTGTCGGCACTCTGAAAAGAAGCTTTCCATTTGCATTCAGGATGGACACCAGCCTCTTCACATCCTCTGGTACGGTCCGAGCCACCATAACGAACCGCTCCAGGTGGTCAGGCGTCTGGGAATGGCCGGCATCCTGAACTAGTTTATCCAGCAGCCAGCCCTGATCTCGTAAAGCGCTTGCAGCCTGCTGAAGGATCAAGCCTGAGTCTTCAACGATGGAGAGCTGCTTCAGGAGCCTGGTCTGGAGGTTAGAGTCTGTCAGCCGCTGCGCATTACCTCTGACATCCAAGGCAAAGTTCAAGAAGCTGTTGACGGAGTCAGTCACGTCTTCGGTAGCCGTGCGGATCTTATGGAGGTGCTCTTCCAGGTGCTCTTTGCTCCTCCATTGGCTGCTGACGAACAGCATGAGCTTGGGCACGGATTGGCACACCCCTTCCAGCAGCTCGAGCAACCTGTTCCCAGCTTCCTCCTGTGAAAGCGTGACCTCACGCAAGGGCTCGGGTTCCGGAGAACTCAGCATGAAGGAGTCGCAAGAGCTCCTGGAAGAACTGGAAGAGCTGGAAGCCATGGAAGAAGTGGACACGGTTGAGCTCCTCTGGTGGTCTTTGTTATTTTCATTGTCCGTTCTAATCATCCCATCCACAGGCTTCCTGGACATCGCCCTGTCTCTTGAGGGCCAATGTTGAAGTTGGTCATACATGAGTCCAGGTTTACCCCTGTAGTCAAGGGGTTCGTGGCTCTTTACAGAGTCCATTTCAGGAAGGCTTTGGTGTTTGGGTGTCCTGTTTGGTTTAAGGCAAGGTGGGACATCATAGATGCATGCATTTGTTGATTTCCCAGTGTCTATACAAGATTGCACCGCAGCATTGCTCGGTTTGGGGATGTCATAGAGGGGCTGGGCGGCACTGTGCTTCCTTTCAGGCCTAATGTGTGTTGGCAAAGTATCATAGAGAGGCTTGTTGTTTGAATTAATAGTTTTGGGTGGCATGGTTCCGTAATAACCAGGTTCACATCCTTGTTTTTGTGGGAAGAGAGGCACATCATAAATCCATTCAGACTTAGAGGGTTCAGGCATGGTAATAAAACCACATGGAGGCTTTTGAATGTCCTCAGTGATGGAGGGTATTGGGATGTCATAATTGGGATCTTGGGACAGTAATGGGTGTATAGTGGCGACCTAAAATAGAAGTAAACAGGTATTCAGTTAGAAATAGTCCTGAAATTGCACAAATTGGTTATGTGTTACTGTACATGCATTACTGTGCCTACTTTAATATTGGTTGCAGTTGCGCATCTTGCATTTTGTAGCATTTCATATCTTTTATGAAACGATGTGCTTGACGTCAGAGATGTTTCCCTTTCCAAAGGCCGCCGTGTAGATGGCTTCAAAAAGACAAGTTACACAGTTTATGAAGTTCAATGTTATCATGTTATTTTGCAGAGTATTTCTAAAGCTGACCATCACTGTCTCTACGAACTTTTGATTATATAACCAAAAATGACTAGTGTTAAAGGGATACTCCACTTTTTTTGGAAATAGGCTCATTTTACCACTCCCCCAGAGTTAAACAGTTGGGTTTTACCGTTTTCAAATCAATTCAGCCTATTTTCTAATATTTAGAAGAATATCAGTAAGAAGACAGTTTCTGGTCTCATTGACTTCCATAGTATATTTGCTTCCTACTATGGAAGTCAATGAGACCAGAAACTTTCTGGTTGATATTCTTCTAGATATATAAAAAAAAAAAAAATCGGCAGAATGGATTCAAAAACGGTAAAACTCAGGTCAAACTTTAAAAAAACGGTAAAACCACGGTCAAACTTTAACTCAGGGGGAGTGGTAAAATGAGCCTATTTCCAAAAAAGGTGGAGTATCCCTTTAAGGTTTTCAAACTTTTCAATTGGGACTCCCAATTGGGATTTTGTTGTTGTTAAAAAACACACACACAAAAAAAGCACCATTGTTTCCAAAATCAAATAACTGGTTTGATATTTTCACTATACTAATGTGAAAAACAAAACAATAATTTTTTATTAAAACTCTGATTTGTACTGTAAATATTTTCATACTGATAAAACAATGGCAGTCAATAAAATAAATTTGTGCAAAAAACAGAATTAAATTGTTTTCTGTAAATTGCAAATCAGATATAACTATATAATTTCTACATTTTTATTTCTTTCCTGCATTTCACCCTGTTTTCTCTAAAATAAAATAATTATATATATATATATATATATATATATATATAAATTATATATTATATAATATATATATATATGTA
Source organism: Cyprinella venusta (assembly GCA_038021265.1). Lineage (NCBI taxonomy): Eukaryota > Metazoa > Chordata > Actinopteri > Cypriniformes > Leuciscidae > Cyprinella > Cyprinella venusta. Next base: position 22,568,741 of record CM075879.1, read on the forward strand.
TATATATGTATATATAGTATGTATACAGTATATATATGTATGCATGTATGTATATATATATATATATATATATATATATATATATATATAAATATATATATGTATGTATATATATATATATATATATATATATATATATAATGTAAAATATAGATATACATTCTGCAGACCCCCTTTCAGCCCCCTGGGGGTCCCTTGACCTAGTGAACAGATTTTTTTTTAAAAAAAAAACCTCAAGAGGACTTACTGTGAAGAAGGTGGGTTTTCTCAGCGGGCTTGGGACATCATATATTTCTGTACCAGTTCTGGGATGAGTAGTTAGAGCCTGAAAAGAGCAAAAATGTCTAGTCACAAAACTAACTCAACAAACAAAAAATTCAATACTCTGTGGAGGTGTCAACACGTGGCCCGCTTCTTACTGCGAGACAGGATCCTTTAAAGTGCTGTGCACTTTTCTGTACTTGTGCCCTGTTAACCCAGTTTTCTAATTAAACCATGTTATAAGCAGCCATAGTAAACGTCTCTCCCTGAAGCAGGAGGGGAAGTGGGCAACATGTGCACCCAGTTGCCTCATATATTACACAGTAACTTGCACAGACACTTTTCTCTCTCTTTCTTTCTGTCTTTCTCTCTTCCCTTCTCTCATTCTTTCTCCGGGGTCCTCAGCCCCAGATTTTTCTGGTTGCAGTTAGTGGTGTCTGAAATCTGTCTTTGCTGTTCTTTTATGAGCTTATAAAGCCCCTGTGCAACATACCTGTCCCCGCAGAGAGAGGCCCCTGGTCCCCATCTGCAAACTCTTTGCCAGCAGGGGTTTCCGAGACTTTGCTTGTTGTTTGCCTCAGTTCAATGTGTACTGAATCATCTAAATATTCAGATCTGTCTTTTATGATTGCAAGGGTAAAAATTGCTACTATTTAACAGTTCTATAAACAAAGTAACTTACATTTTTGAAAAATTTCAGTGTCTTTTTTTAATTTTTGCTCTGCCAAAGAAAATAGTTTCAGGCAAAGTTGCAACGGTCGCATGTCTCTGAGACACACTTCAACAGTACTGTTTAGTTACTAAATTAATCAGTGTTTTAGAATGGAATCCTATGAATGAATTATTAATTTGTTCTGGTCTTGGACGAATCATTATTTTTGAATGAATCGGTTGGGTGAATAAATCAATGACTCACTCATCTGAAATAGCTTACTACTGTATGTACTTCTAAAAAAAATATGTTCTATTTAATATGAATATGTGTATAGTATAAATGTAATCTGGGTGTCCTATAGACCATATATAGCTCCGGTTTGTTCTATCTTCTGGTTTGTATTTCCACAGAATGAAGGTAAGATCTTACAGATTTATGAATGAACCGCTAGTTTTAAATCTTCCTGGTCTTCAGGCATTTGTTATGACATCCGCTTCAAACATCTTTCCCTAACTCTAAAATAAGTAAATCCACTTCACCGGCTAATTATCCTACTCTTTGAAAGCCATGCCATCGAAATATACAGGGCTACCGCAAAAACAGAAGTTCAAAGACAAAATTCTAAAGATGGCTGCACGCTTGTTCCTCTGGTCCATAAGGCCTACATTCGTCTTGTTGTCATTGTCATGTGACCTACCCGCATCATTTGCATTACTTCACTGTCAATCACAAATCCTCTCCCGTGGCCTCAATACTGTGAATTTAGACAATAAACTCATTTCATATAGGCCTACTTTTATCTACTAAAAAAAGGGGTATTATGTGTAATTGGATGCAGTCAGTCATTTTTTTTTCAGTCTTGAATTAATCTGTGTTTTGAATGAATCGTTTGGAAAACAGATTCAGTGAATCAGTGTTTCAACAAATTGATTGGATGGATGATTCAAATTACTCACTCATAAAGACAATTATTGTCATCTACTGGTGTAACGATGTAACCTGAGGAAATAGTCCCTGAATAATCCTCACCACTAACGCATAAATTGACAGTCTGGAACACTGAAAAGCTCCACTGCTGTTGGGCCAATCAAATTCAAACTCAGGAACTAACATAGACATGACCCAGTAATAGAAAAGGTTTGGTTGATCCAATGAGAGACTTACTTTATGTGGAGACCTGGTTCCTCCTGTATCGTCTTGCTTATCTGGTGAAGGGTTGGCTTGATGGGGCACTTTATATATCATATTCATATCTTCATAAATCGGATTCCCCGATGGATTGGTAGCATTTGGAGTTTGATAGATGTTCTGATGGCTATGGTTGCTCAAGAAGTCTCTCTGTGCACTTAAGTTCACACAAAGTTTCTCAGCCTCTGCTGGAGAAAGAGGAGCCAGGCGATTCGCCGGTGCCAGGCCCTGACGTCCATGAAGAGAACACGTCCACCAACCATTGCTCCCCGCCACATTTTTCTCTAGCACCATGATGATGTCACCCTTGCGAAATGCCAGCTCATCTTCAGTTTCGGCTGTGTTGTCATAGAGAGCTCTGGCATACAGGGTCTGAAGGAAACAGAAGAGATTGGTCCCTTAAGACAAGTTCTGGTCAGAAGAAGACACGTAATGACAATGACACACAATGAAGAACACCACGGATGGCAGTAATGTATTAGAATAGGCTTTGAATGAACAATGGCCTTGTGTGACAAGAATAATGGGCCAGTGCGTAACTAGGCACGACTTTGTAGCCCTGCTGAAAGAATCCATGTGATCCCTGTTCCCTAGTTATCCTCTGATGCTTTGTTTAGGCAGCAAAAATCCAACACAAATATACTTTTTTCTTTGCCTTATTTCAATATTTTACTACCAGTATCGATATCATCTTGATAAAATGCTTTTGTTATGTCTATCGGTAAATTCAAAACTTTGGGGTCAGTAATTTATATATATATATATATATATATATATATATGAAGAGTTCAGATTCAAAAGCCTCTAAATGCCATTTGAAATTTTCTTCTAAAATGACCATTTTTGTCAAGCCTGTATATTTAAGTTCAATAATTTCACTTAAATGACAATTAATAGGTAATCTTCATTGCCATTTAAGTGAAATTACTGAACTTAAATATACAAGCTTGATAAAAATGATCATTTTAGAAGAAAATTTCAAATGGCACTTAGAGGCTTTTGCATCTGAACTCTTCATATATATATATATATAAGAAATGCTCACCTTTTATTATGCAAGGATACATAAAAATTGCATCAAAAGTGACAGTAAAGACATTTAATGTTACAGAAAATTCCCATTTCAAATATATGCTAAACCTTTCAATTTATCAAATAATTCTAAAAAATGGTATATGTTTCCACAAACATTTTAAGCAATTGTTTTCAACATTGATAATAATAGGAAAAGTTTCGTGAGCAGCAAATCAGCATATTAGAATTATTTCCGAAGGATCATGTGACACAAAAGACAAGGATGCAGAATGTTTAGTTTGCCCATTACAGGAATAAATTACATTTGAAAAAAAAATATATATTAAAATAGAAAATTAGTTATTTAAAATTACAATAATATTTCATAAAATCACTGTTTTACTATATTACTGATCAAATAAATACAGCCTTGATGAGAGACTTAAAATATATTTTCCTAATAAGAGAGGTGTATGGATGAAAAGCCTTTCTCTATGCTTGGTTTTCACTTCCTACAACAATTGTCTTTAGAAAAAAGGAAACATCTTCCACACACTTCCCTGTGTCTACATTTTAAAATCCCAAAAATACAACATTTCTGGTCTAGACTGTTTATCGGTGGGAAACAGGTTGGACAATGAATCCATTCAAAATCATTTTTAGCAGAAATATCTAAAGCACTCTGACTGTCTGTAAATTCAATAGCGTTTCCAGAGTTCGATACTCATGAACTTCAGATGTCTGTACAGTTATTTATAAACAGGCCCTCAGACACAAACACAAACACCTGCAAATCATACAGTAAACAAGATATTTGATATGTGTGACACCTGGAGCGCCACTCGCTCAGCACACACACACACACACGCCTGTAGTATGTCCACACGTCTCTTTAAACCCTGTCCCATGTGCTCACAAATTCCTCAGCAGCAACAGTGCACATGCTTCACGTCCTACGGCACTGGATACATTATGGAGGAATACCTTGAATGAACACAGACTGTTACACAACTATCTATCAGTCACTCAAGCTTTATAATCAGTGACAAATCAAATCCAAATTTAAATGTTCAGATCAGATTTCAATTTGCATTCGGGAAGCGTTCAGCGTTCAGTATTGTCTGACACACACACACACGCCCGTTAGAAATATTTTGGTAAATGAACAACGACAAATGACATATTACATTGTGTAATTATTTATTTAGCAAAACTAAAGTCAAAAGGGAAAACCCATGCGTGACAAACTAAGTCTGTACTATGATTCAATTGCTTGTATGACTGAATCAGTCTATCACATCATTCTTGGGGGAATTTTGGCTCAGTTCATTGAGGTTTTGGGGGCACTTGTTTATGCACAGCTCTCTGGTCCCACATTTCAGTTGGGTTGATGTCTGGACTTTGTTTGGGCCAGTGCAACACCTCAATTCTTTTCTGATTTTTTTAGATTTGCTGGTGTTCTTGTGATTATTGTCCTGTTGCATGCATGCAGAAAAGCTTGCACAGCCAAGCTTTCACTGTCGGACTAGAAACATTTGACTCTAGAATACTTTGGTATACAGAGAAGTTTATGGTCGACTCAATGACTGCAAGATTCTCAGGTTCTATGGTAACCAAACAAGCCAAAAATCATAAACCCTCCATTAGCATGATAGACAGTTGGTATGAGGTGTTTGTAGGGATATGCTGTGTTTGGTTTTCGCCTTGACATTATGGCCAAACATCTACACTTTGCTCTCGTCTGCAGGACATTGTCCCAGAAGTTTTGAGGTTTATTCAGATGCAACTCAGATGCAAGCTGTACTGCTATGTTCTTTTTAGAGAGAAGAGGCTTTCTGGCAACCTTTAGCAACCTAAACATGCCATACTTGTCCCGTCTTTTCGTAATTGGACTTCCATCAACTTTCACATTTAACATGTTAACTGAGGGCTGTAGAGTCTGAAGGGTAGTTCTTGTGGTGAATTTGCTGGGACGTCCACATCTGGGAAAATTGGGATCTGTCTTGAATGTTTTCCACATTTATTTATTTATTTATTTATTTAATTTTTTGTAAATGCCTGTATAACCATATATATATATATATATATATATATATATATATATATATATATCAAAAATAAAATATAAAATCATTTAAAATAGAATTTAATAAAAAAAAGCAATATATAATCAAATATTATATATATATATATATCAAAAATAAAATATAAAATCATATAAAAAATAAATACAAAATCAAATATAATATATATATATATATATATATATATATATATAATATTTGATTTTATATTGCTTAAATTCTATTTTTATTATTACATTTAATCTAATAAACCTCAAACCTTTTAATTCAGTAACACACAAAAAAAATGTTTGAACAAGAAACGAGTAAAAATCATTTGCAGGTGCTGTAAACAAATTTCATATTTAAAGAATATTCCTTTAAAATTTTTCAGAACCACCCTAATAACACTTCAAAATATAACCACCACCCTAATAACATTTCAAAATATAACCGCAATAAAAATAAATAGCTATCTGCAGAAATAGGTGACCACCTCCTCATCATTGAAATGTACATGCATGTGTGTTCAGCTGATGTTCAGCTCCCCAAACCCATATCCGCTCGCTCGCTCGCTCACACACACACACACACACACACACACACACACACACACACGCACACACACACACACACACGACAGCCTTCCTTCCTCAAACCTCCACTCGCTGCTGATAAGAGACACAGACACAAGCACTGCCTTAAATGGCTCATGGACAAAGCCTCTATTCAGCCCACATGGCGGACAAACCGAACACCTGTTCTGCTCACAAGCCCTCCAGTCGCCTGCAACATGGGCTCTGGGTAATGCACGCTGACCACAACAAACCACAGGCCCTCTACTCTGACCCACACAGACCAGAGCGCAATAGGGCTAGTGCCAGCACGCTTTGTGGGAACCAAGCTGCAAATGAGAACGAAACTCAAAGTTGCACTCAACATACTTTAAAGTAGTCATAGCGTGATGTGGTTTTGCCAGCATACAAAATGATATCTGTATTCATTGTGGTTATGTGTGTCATCTATATATCTTCATGAGCACATTGATACTGAAAATGTAATGTGTTCATTTTGATCACGGTCGGTTGTTGTATTAGTGCTAATAGCAGGGGTTTCAGAACATCTACAATGATTAATATGCTTAGTTTGCATAGAAAGGAATGACTGCATTTAGAATGACAATTGTTGTGATGTTTCTATGATGTAAAAAATAGTGTTGGATTTAATTTAAAACATTTTTCACTCAGAAATTGTTTGTAAATGCCACAACAATAGCAAAGAAAAAGTAACAAACTTATTAATGACATTTAATCCAAACATCTTTGTTTTATTTGAAACTTTGAAGATTCATTTTTAAAGGAGTAAGTCATCCATAGGTTGGGGGAATAAAATGTGGATGAATCCAATGGAGTGAGTGTGGGGCGGGGCTATCTGTTTGCCCAGCCAATGGGGAACTGGGAGATTGTTTGCAAGAAAAGCATTATTTTTGCTATCATGTTTTGTGACGCTAATAGCACGAAAACTATTTATTTCTTCATACTTTTAAACATAATTCTGCAAAAATAAATAAATAAATAAATAAAATAAATAAAAAATAGCTTTGAACATTTGAACACAATGTTTCCTATACAACTAAGTAGTCTAACCAGGAGATTTGTGTGCACTGCTGAAATGATGTGGCTGTTTATTAAATTTGCCCCCGGTGTGTATGACCGTACACGTCTTAAAAGGGAAGACTGCTGAGTGTGTGCATTTCTAAGTTTGTGTTTGGAGTATGCGCGTGTGTACAGTGAGAAAGGAGGTCAAATTCAGATGGGATTCCTGCACACGCCTGCTTGTGCGGATCAGACTGGGACAGCTGGCCTCAGCTCTCGAGACGCAGCTGTCACTCTCCTTCATGTCTTACACCCTCTCTCTACAAGTCTTGTTCTCCTGTGAGATGAAAACTGCCATGCCATGCAGTGCTTTAACTTATTGATATCTATATTTGTAGGTTTTTAACTATATTTATTGCACAATTAACTGGAAAACTTGATTTTGATTTAGCTAATCGCAGCTATAATTTTCTAAAATGAATTGGGCTGGGTGAGAAACCTTAATATATATATATATATATATATGATAAAATGTAATATATATATATATATATATATATATATATATATATATATATATATATATATATATATATGTATATATATGATAAAACATTTTACTAGCGCATCAAATCAGCATATTAAAATGATTTACTGAGGGATCATGTGACACTGAGGACTGGAGTAATGATTTTGAACATTTAACTTTGCTTCACAGGAAAAAAACAGGTTTTAAATAAATAAAAATAGGAAACAGTTATTTTAAATTGTAATAATAATTTCAATTAAATATTTATTTATTTATTTATTATCATAAATATATATATATATATATATATATATATATATATATTAATATTTATTTATTATATTTATTCAATTCATATCAATTCAATGTTACTGTTTAACTGTATTTCAGATCAAATAAGGGCAGCCTTGGCTTCTTTCAAAAACATTAGAACATCTTTCCAAATTTGGGGAATATCTCGTCATTTTTTCTGTATAAATTATTATGTCATATCCATTAAATTAGTTGGTAACTAGCTGTGCTAATGTGATGATGATCACCCTGTTGAGTTTATTGATTTGCTCACTGCCGTACATTATCTTACTTATTATGTTAGGCTCCTCCCACAATGACCACAATTCAGAATAAAATTGAATTCAGAATAAAACTTAATACATTCCTTTGAACAAGATGCTTCTGCAATTTCGAAGGAATCTTAAGTGTACGTGAAATGTGATGTACTGTGAAAATGGCTTCCGAATTATTTTAACCTCAACCCAAGTTGAGGAAAAGAGTGGAAAACCCCAGTGTCAAACCAGCACTTCACAGCCACAGACGTCAGATATTTAACTCTCTCTTTGACTGTGAAAAACAAAAGATGATGTTTTAACCAATTGTGTCCATACAACGAAAGTCAGTGGGGTCCAAACAACATTGAACCACATTGACTTCCATTACATGAACAAACCCCACGCAAAAACATTTTTCACAATATCCTCCTATCATGATTCAAAGAAGAAAAAAGTGAACTTTGTCTTTTGAGAATGCTGTTGATTAGACAAAGTGGTTCATATTTCAGAAGAATTTCTGATTGACAGGATTGCTGGGCAGTAAATATTTGCAGTGCGCACACAGGGTCACTGGCACAGGCAATGAGTGTGTGCCTCTTCACAGGGACAGGAAGCTGCCTTGTTAGATTTATATATAAGACTTTCCCACAGGGCATCTGAGTGAGATGAGCTTCATGCAAATTGTCTATTCAAGAAAAATTCCACTTGCGTTCCAAGCACTGTATGCATATAAGTGTGTGTGTGCATTTATATATACTGTATATATATATATATATATATATATAGGGGCTATGTATTTTTTAGATTTTTATATATTTAATATTTATATACATGATGTATATATATATATATATAAGAAATTGGGACATTTATAACATTACAAAAGATACCTATTATAAATATTTATTGTTCAAAAAAATGTATCACGATTTCCATAAAAATACAAGCAGCACAACTGTTTTCAAAATTGATAAGAAATTTTTCTTGAGCATAAAATCATCATATTAAAGTTCTCATCTAAACATCATATTAAAGTTAAATATTAAGCAAATATCATAAAATATTTCTTATGTTGTTAAATAAATTAAAATAGAAAACTTATTTTAAATAATTTTATTGTAAAACTTATTTTAATTGTAAAACTTTATTTTAAAACTTATTTTATTGTAATAATATTTCACAATTTGACTGTTTTTACTGTATATTTGATCAAATAAATGAATGCCATGAAATGGAAATTCATCTTGGATATATTTTCTAAATGCATGTTATTGATATGCTATTCATTCAGCCCGTTCTCAACAATTTTGACCATGCATCAACATCCGACGCACATGGCACCCTTTAGACGCATGGTCAAAAGTGTCAGTTAGATGACGCCTTAAAATGAGAATGCGTTGATTCATTCGTGCACGCATTTAATTTAATTACTCGATCTTCTGGTGAAATGACAGACTTCTGGGGCGCCATTGAGCAATGACGGAGTAAGACGCGTCTTTAAGAGCTCCGTAAGCCAAATCCGTTAAAAACTACTTTCAAGAGCCATAACTATGTAGATTTCATGCTTTCAGAACGCATTTACTTTTAAAACACTAAGACTTCAAGCCCGACTGGACATTTCAACATGAGCAAACAAAAAAGCAAGAAACAGAAATCGATTCAACCAGGCCTCAGCCAACCCCCGGTCTTGCCTGGTAACGTTACACAGATCGAAGACTCCAGCGGTGATGAAGAGGATCCATCTAACCGAGCGCTACTCGCTGCCATTACAGCACTCAGAGGTGAAATGACCAAGATAAAGGATGACATCTGTGAGAATTTGGACAAACGCATTGAACGTGTGTATAACGACTTGAGAGAGGAGATTGTTACGGCTAACAACGTCGCTCAGGTGTCTATTGCTAATCTTGAAGCGAAATCTCAGACGCAACAAGCTAAACTCACTGACATAGAAGAGGCCACCACTACACACTCTGATAGCATTAACCAGCTCGAGCAACAAGTGGCTAATCTCAGTGCCGAAGTTGTCAGTCTTAAACAGAAGAATGAAGATTTAGAAGGAAGGTCTCGTAGAAACAACATCAGAATTACGGGTGTGCGAGAGGGCTCGGAAACAACAAAACCGAGGGACTTCATTGCCAACTTGCTGAAAGACGTACTTTCATTGGACGAGGCCCCGCTTATTGATCGAGCTCACAGAACCCTTCGACAACGCTCGAACCCCTCTGACCCACCGCGCCCATTCGTAATACGCCTTCATTACTACCACGTCCTGGAAGACATCCTCCGTAAAGCCGCCGCTATGAGAAACCTCCAATATCAAGGCAAATCCATAAGCATCTTTCCCGATTACCCTCCTTCAGTGGCAAAGCGAAGAGCGCAATTCAACAGAGCCAGGCAACTATTGCGCAATCAACCCGGTGTCAAATATGGCTTGCTTTACCCAGCGAGACTCCTTGTGACTCACAACGGCTCTCAGTCATCCTTTACAGATCCGCAGAAAGCCGAGGAGTATGCTGAACGTCTCACAGCAACACCACAAGGATCAACAGGAGGAAGTTAAAAGTCCGACTATACATCGTGTACCCTACTCCAACAGGGATCCTTACTAATTGTGGTAAGATATCATGACAACGAAGACAAATGGAGAGAGACTTTATATCGTCAATAAGCTACAAATGTTCATTCAAGTTTAAAATTCTCTTTCCCTCTATGGAGTGCCTACTCTGTTCTAGTGGTATCCAGTAAGATTAATATGTAAAAGTATATTGTTAAGTTTATAAATCTTCTATAACATACGATTACTATACAGGTTTTATTTATTTTTTCATTTTCTTATTTCCAAATATAACCTTCAAACATTTTGTCCTGTGTTACAAATGACCATGGCTTCATAGTTAGGCTTGAGGGGCTTCCCCCAAAAAGAGTAACAGTCTTTAGAAGTTAGGTTACTCATATAGGGAAGTTTCGTTTTTATTTTATTTTTTCCCGCCTACTGTTTTCCTGCGGCTACTTTAGATTAGCCTAAGGTATTTAGGTTCATGTTGTTTATTTATTTGTTGTTCAATATGTGTGTGTTTGTAAGTATGCGGAATTACAAATTTTGTGCAACAATAGAGGATGGTTTCTTTCACTATAATGCATATAGATACTTGATTTCCTATTTCACTTATATGCCAATTTTCCTTCCTGTTACATATGACGGATGTATTGAATGTTAAAAAGGGACTGACATTTACAAGTTGGAATATACGGGGCGCAAACAACCCGGTGAAGAGAGGTAAAGTTTTGAATTATTTAAAGTCATTACACTCAGACATATCCTTCTTACAAGAGACGCATTTAAAAAACAATTCTCACAACAGATTGAAAGCTAAATGGGTAAAAGAAGTATACCACACGTCCTTCTCCACAAAAGCAAGAGGTGCAGCCATTATAATAAAGAAAGGAGTCCCCTTTATCCATAATTCCACCATAGCCGATAAAGATGGTCGCTATATCATTGTCTCGGGAGAAATATACAACACATCTCTAGTTCTCGTCAATATATACGCGCCCAATTTGGATAACCCTGCATTTTTTAAGAAAGTCTTCAGTTTACTCCCCAATCTGTCACAGACTATGTTAATAATAGGAGGAGATTTTAACACACCTTTAGATCCATTTCTTGATAGATCATCACCCCGTAAAATACCCCAAAATAATTCATGTGTTCTTTTAAATTCACTCCTTAAAAGTATGAATTTAATAGATTTATGGCGTTTTAACAACCCATCTGGCAGGGATTATTCCTTTTTTTCTGCAGTCCACAACTCCTATAGTAGAATTGATTACTTTCTAACTGATGCTCGACTAGCTCCACTCACAACTGATGTGAAATATCACACCATATCAATCTCAGACCACAGCCCATTAACATTCAATCTATATTTGGAAGGTATGGAACCACCCAGTAGATCTTGGAGATTAAACCCTTATTTATTGACAGACAACAAGTTTTGTGAATTCATTGAAGCTCAAATAAAATTATACTTTGAAACCAATGATACCCCAGAGGTCACATCATGCACTGTATGGGAGGCTTTCAAAGCCTATTTGAGAGGTTGTGTAATCTCATATGAAGCGGCCAAAAAGAAAAAAGAAGTAACTCAATGTAAACATCTTGAAGAACAGATACAACAACTAGATAGACAGAATGCTTTAAATCCCACCCCTGATTTACATAGAGAAATAACTAATCTGAAATATCAACTCAATCAACTTCTCTCTAAAAAAATTACTTCAGCCTTCTTATTCATTAAACAAAAATACTTTGAATTTGGAGAGAAACCTCACAAACTACTAGCTCGTCAGCTTAAAAAAATAGAAGCTGATCGAGCTATTCACAAGATTAGAGATCACAAGGGACATATACTACTTAACCCAAAAAAGATAAATGCGCGTTTTTTACATTTTTATTCAGAATTGTACACCTCAAAATGTAATAGTGACCCTAATACCATGAACACATTCCTAGATGAATGTAACTTACCACGAATCTCACCTGAAGACTCGGAAAGACTTAATACAGATATTCACCCCATAGAAATACAAAAGGCAATAGCCTCCCTTAAAAGTGGGAAATCACCCGGCCCAGATGGCATACCGGTTGAACTCTATAAAAAATTCAGTAATATTCTTACACCATTTCTCCATAGAATGTACAACCAGGCCCAATTAGACGGCACCCTACCACCAACATTAACTCAGGCAATAATCACGGTTATTCATAAAAAAGGTAAAGACGAACTAAATGTAGGCTCATACCGTCCAATTTCTCTATTAAACATAGATTATAAAATATATGCAAAAATCCTGGCCAATAGACTAACTCCTCTAATGAATAAAATAGTTCACAATGATCAAACTGGCTTTATACCAAATAGATCCTCAACTTCTAATTTACGACGATTGTTTGATATTCTATATACTGACAGAAAAACCCACAACGATCTAGCCATATTGACTCTCGATGCAGAAAAAGCATTTGACCAGATAGAGTGGGAATATCTGTTCGAAGTACTCAAACGATTTAATTTAGGTATGAGTTTCATTAAATGGATAAGACTCTTATATACAAATCCTAAAGCACAAATTTATACAAATTGCAACATGTCTTCCTCATTTAATCTGTTTAGAGGAACACGGCAAGGGTGTCCTCTGTCGTCATTAATTTTTGCTCTTGCTATTGAACCACTTGCACAAAGTATCCGTTTAGACCCCCAAATATATGGCTATCAGACTAAGACTACAATAAATAAAATTTCTCTATACGCTGATGACATTCTGTTATATGTGACCAAACTTTCCCTCTCTATTCCATCCATTCTTAAAAAAATAGAAATATTTGGTAAATTTTCAGGATACCGGATAAATTGGACCAAGAGTTTGCTAATGCCTGTTCATGACATCCCTCAAACAACATTAGCTAACTTCCCCTTTAAGGTTACTACTGATAAATTTACATACTTAGGCATAGAGGTTACAAAGAAATTTTCTTCTCTCATGCAATCTAACTTTCCACCTTTATTGGAACAACTTAAAAACAAAATTCAGTTTTGGAAAACCTTGCCAATATCACTACTTGGGAAGATAAATGCCATCAAGATGATCTTTCTACCACAAATTCTATACTTGTTTCAAAATATTCCCGTTTTCTTAACAAAATCCTTCTTCAAGAAAATTGATTCAATTATTCAACCCTTTCTGTGGGATTACAGAACTCCAAGAATTAACAAAAAACATTTAACCAAATCTAAAACGAACGGAGGTCTATCCCTTCCAAATTTCATGATGTATTACTGGGCGTACGCTTTTAAAAGTATAAACTCCTTTAACATCACTTCTAACACACTTCCCATTTGGTTAACTATTGAAATGGAAGATTGTGATCCATATTTACCTACAGCCTTAATACTTTCACCAGCAGCGCTTGACAAATCAAAGGATGTTCAAAACCCAATCATACATAATTTATTTCGTATATGGAAGCAAATCAAGTCGCATTTTACCCATAAGACATTGCCTCTTTCTCTACCAATTGCAAAAAATCCATCCTTTGCCCCTTCCAATTTAGATTTGACGTTTTCTGAATGGAGAAAATTAGGATTATGTTGTATTCGTGATCTGTATATTGAAGGTAAATTTGCTTCCTTTTCACAACTGCAGGCAAAGTTTAAACTAAATAGCAATAATTTCTTTAGATACCTACAAGTCAGAGATTATATCCGAAAACTCATGCCAGGTTTCGAGACACAACCACAATCTATGTTAGATGAATGTTTCACTATACCCCCATATAAAGATAAATTTATCTCTATGATATATAACAAGTTACAAACAATGTCTTCCCCCTCATCTAACAAATATAAGGATAGCTGGGAGAAGGACATGGGTATCCATATACCTGATGACATCTGGGAAGAATCTCTGAAATACGTACACTCCTGCTCCAATAATACGAGACATTGTCTTATACAGTTCAAAATATTACATAGGCTTCATTTCTCAAAAGTAAAGATCCACAACATTTTCCCGAATGCTTTATCAAACTGTGATAAATGTCAGTCCCTCAATGCAACACTTTTTCATGCTTTTTTTTCTTGTCCTAAAGTTGCCACCTACTGGTCTGATGTATTTAATGTTCTGTCAAGAATTTTTAAGACTACATTGTTACCAGAACCATTGTTGATTATCCTTGGCACATCGCAATTCTTTAGAAACTTGACTTCAGCCCAGCAGCAGTTCATTTCCTACTCTCTTATTACTGCAAAAAAGTTACTCCTGATGTCATGGAAAGGACCAGCAATACCCACTGACAAAATGTGGCTTCGGGACATGTCAAATACTTTACATTTGGAAAAAATTAGACATTTGTTGAAGGACAATCTCTCAGGTTTTTACAAGATCTGGCAACCCTTTATAGATTTCTTACAATCAGTATCTGTATAAATACTTATTTCCTTTTACTTCATTCATATAAATTATTATTGTACTTTCTGCTACAAAACTTTATTCTACTTCCGCTTTGTCTGTCTTTGTCTTTGTCTATATGTACAGTTACATAAAAAAATTTTGAGCCTCTCCAGTATTGTGGATCAAAAACTGTACAAGATAATTATATGCTCAATAAAAAACTTTACAAACTAAAATGACAGACTTCTTTTTGCTCATGTATGCTGGGCTTCTCCGATGATTTAGTCCGCTAAATTCCGTCCCTTTCTTACAATTGAATAAAAAAGGCCATTAAATCAACATGTTCAACAAAACAGTAACCCTAAATGAGAGTGCTACCGTAAACTTAGTTTAGGGTAATGATATCTGGACAGGTCATGGTAAGGCATAGGTCAGTGAACATGAACCCCCACTCTTTGTAATAATAAATCGTCTGACTTGCTATTTCCTGTCTCACAACAATGATGATATCATATTAAAACCTCTTGTTTCTCAGAGACGACTTCCTGGGAGCCATTGATTCACATGACTCTTATTTATTTGTTTTTCCAGGGAGGATATAGGAGCTAATAATGACTGACTGATGTTTAGATATGTTATACGAGTGACTGAAATCATCACAATCAGTCTCACTAGCTTCAAGTTCCCCTTTTGTAGATTTGAGTGTTTTGAAATTGATGCATCGCAGGAAATGTCATGCATCTACACAATGCAATGATTAGATGATTCGACATAAGATAAACAGCAGATTACCCCAGTCGTGATTATGCATTGTAAATGAAAGGTCAGGGTTGATGAGGACTAACTTTTTTTATTTGTTTTTATTTTTATTATTTTTATTTTTAGAAGCCAATTTCCTGACCCATCATGTCTTCTGCTTTTTATGCATAAGCTACATGTCACCAGATTCTGACGTCTTTCTATAGCTGAGGCAACATCAAGCCCAAGTCACCAAGTGTTTGCAGATCCATTTCCCCAAATTCAGAGTTAGTTTTAGTTGTTAAGCACTATTTCTGTTCTTGTGTTAAGTTTAGACATATATGTGTGAACATGGATGACAAATGAAGAATTATAGAACTTATAGAATTATAAGTTACTATCTTATGGATTGTTTTTTATTGTAAGTACAAATTGCAAAAACCCAATAAAATGCTGATTAAACTATTTTTATTGAAAAAGAAGTCTTCATTTAAAGTCCCCCTGCAGTCAATAATTTGATCCCCTAAAGGGATGGTTGATTGCGATTTCACTCTTTTTTTCATTTTAAATAGTGTGTAATGTTGCTGTTGGTGCATGAATAGTATCTGCAAAGCTTCAGCGGTGAAAGTTCAATGTAGAGATATCGTCTTTTATAAATCAGGAAGTGTAATGCCTACAAAAACTACTCGAATGGGATTACAACCGGTTTTAGACGTCACTAACCCATATATTAACATCAACCCTCCCTCCGGAATATGAAAAAAGGGCATGCGACTCAGAAATATGTTTCGTTTTGTTGTTTAACTAATGCACTCTGTTACCAGTAGGCGTGGCCTCCTAGGGCAGCGAAGCAAGTGCATTCTGGGAGTTTTTGTCTTTCATCCACATAAGCCAAAAATACATATCCTGGCTTTTCTCAGTCTAGAAAGCTCCAAATTCAAAAATAATTTCACATTTCTTCTCCATAAATGACCCATTTTAAATACGCATTCATCTTTCCAGAGGTGAAGTATCCCTTTAGGAACTATATAAGATATAGCCGAGACTGCTTGAAGGATACAACGTTTTAATATTGTAGTCTCTTGTTGATAGTGTGGGTGAGAGAGGAATTAGACTGGTCTGTGGGAGTGATTTTGAAACAAGTTGTCATCACACCACATCGTGAGTAAAATACACCAAATAAGGAAGAGCGCAAAATGGTCCAAAAGGTCAAATTAAGGAGAAACTTTAACTTTAACAAACATTAAAGTAGTCTAGATAAGAATTTGGTCCCACTTTATATTAAGTGGCTTTAAGTACTATGTACTTGCATTGAATTTAATAATTATTGTGTACATACATGTTTTACATTGTACTTATATTTTAAAAATACCAGCATGTAATTACAGCTATAATTAATTTATGTAATTACATTTGTAATTACACAGTTGACCCTCCCCTCACACCTTAACTTACCCTTAAACCGACCCATACCACTACACCTGTCCCTAACCTTACCCGTATCACACCTCAATAGCAGCAAAAGTGTTTTACAATGCAACTGGAACACAATAATACGTTGTACTTATTTTTCGATGTAAGTACATAGCACTTAAAGCCACTTAATATAAAGTGGGACCAAGAATTTTGTGTTACACTTTATTTTAAGGTGTCATTTTTAAAGTGTAATTATATATTTAAGTACTGTGTAATATTAATGGGTTGAGATAGGATTAGGATTTGGTTGAGGGTTAGTTGCATGTAATGAATTTACTGCATAATTTACTGTTATTAAGTACATGTAACAAGGACACTTTTTTATTATTCAGCACTAAATTGCTCAAAAGTGACGGTAAAGACATTTATAACATTACAAAAGATTTCTATTTCAAATAAATGCTGTTTCTATTCATTAAAGCTTTCTAAAAAAATATGAAGCAGCACAACTGTTTTCGACATTGATAATAATAAGAAATGTTTCTCAAAAGCAGCAAATCAGCATGTTAGAATGATTTCTGAAGGATCACGTGACACTAAAGACGGAAGTAACGAGGCTAAAAATTCAGGAATATATTACATTTTAAAATATATTAAAATCAAACTATAAAAATATTACTATTTATTATTATATTAATATTACTATTTAAAATATTACTATCACAATATTACTATTTTTACTGTATTTTTGAGCATAAGGGGACGTATTCAAAAACATTAAAAAAAAATCTTATCAATATAGAATAGAGGATATAGGATATAGAAAAAGACACAAAACCTACCAGACACATAAACTTGCAGCATTTGTCTTAGAAACAAAATACAAAATACAAATATTTAGTCACCTGTGTTGCCTTTCTTA